>JBBGZY010001357.1:857500-1142500 GCA_037952925.1 Lithobates clamitans | reverse complement strand
ATATTTTACATCTGTTAAATCTATAATAAGGCAAAACGAGAGATAATATTAGACAAAAAAACTATGGGCACCCACATGCATGCATATAGCATTTTTGTGCCTCTTAGTAATATCATTATGGCCTTTACCTTCAAAGACAATCCCTTGCCTAAAAGCTTTACGTGCCAAAGTATTAATACTGCACCATGCTCAAAAAAGGTTAGCCCACCTAAAATTAATATTACAGTTTTTGGTAGATTATGAAGAGTTAAGCCTCCTGACAATATTATTTTTTGGGATCACTGTATATGAGGCTGTGAAGGCACTGAATCAGATTAGGGTTGGGCACGATTGGAGGGAAATCATTTTTCAAGTTTCTTTTGGGTTTCAATCTCAGCTGCTCCCAAGGAGGCTCTGTCTTCACTAGTGGAGGGCCTTCATGGATCTGACTAAATTGAAGTATAAGACTGCCAAATGTAAATGATCTGAAGACAAGATATTTTGTCCTTTTATCTGCTCAAAAGTAAAAAAAAAAACACGCTTCGGAGGCCTTTACACACCCTCTTCTTCAGGGCTTGAAAATTTGTCAATCTACCTACCTAAATTGTTGAGAGGAAAAGATGTATCATTATCTCTCGGCCTGAACAGGAGACCAGTCCTTTGGTTGGTATACTATGTATAGTTTTTGGGGATTCTTTTGGTAAAGCCTAGTACACACTACTAGTATTTTTTTCGTTCAACCCAGCAGGGCTAAAAACAAAAAACCTGACAGCTGAGAGTAGCTGCTGCACTCAATATACGATGTTAGTACAGCGCTCCCCACTGCCTGAACACCCTGGTCTATTGGCTGAGAGCGCTGATTGGGAGCCAATTGGCAGACCTTTTTCAGTCATGCCTCTTCAACAGTAGCTAGAAACTGCAAAAAACTGCAAAAGAGACCATGTTCTTGTTCACTTTTTGTTGGTTATTTAAATAGAATAAAGTAAAAGGTTTGCTCTCTACCACTCCTCCAAATTGGGGGTTCTGGCCGTAGCCTATAGCATATATGGAAAAAAGAATCTATCCTTTGGGAGGTCCATAGATTTGGGCATCCCTAGGATAGGAAAAGACAGCTACTTTTGGTCAGAAAGGGTATTAAACGAGATCAATGTAGAAAAATAATAATAAAGTATCAAAATTTTATTACGGTTTAAATACCAGAAACATCAATAAAAATTATTAAGTTACTTTCCATGTCTGTTAGCAACTACAAATCTTTAAATGACACGTCATTAAAAAGAAAGATACATCAAATGTGTATTACATACAATGTATCAGAATCACAGATGACAGATCTATAGACTAACAATACACACATAAAACAAATAACACATAACACATAGTGCAGGCGCCTGAGGTGATCCACTTCTGCCTAGCAGTCCCGGTGGCAAAATGCCAATGTAGTCACTTCAAAAAATCGGATTAAATGAATTAAAACGGGAGTGCTGTGAAGGAGTGGTCCCCGGGGATATAGTTATTATTATTATTTTAAATTAGCTGAATAATGGGAGTCTTAGTGTGATATGGGGGGCGGTAAATGGGGCAGTAATTGAGTGGTGAAAGAACCTGCAATGTCTAGACCTGTGTATGTCCCGCAGATAAATGTTGAGAAGGTCCTCCTTAGTTATTCCATTTATTTTGGTACAATCTGAATATGGATGTACTAGGGATTGCACAGGGTACAAGTCACAGTTACAATCAGGTAGGTTTGGCTGTTGTTAAATATGCTTGTGTGCATATGAGTGTTCAACGATAGTAACAAGGTGAAACTGATAGTCCGCTGTTTCTCAGATCTTCCAAAAGCCTACCTTTACCCGCTGAACATGTAAACTTTACTAGACATTTCAATCACATTGGTAAAGATGGGGTACTGTGGGATAAGTAAAGTAAATGTTTGTTGGTACATTATCACCCTTATTTCTTATGTGGACTCTGACAGGCTTCTTGTCTTTCCCGGCTGTTAGTGTTTGAATAATGAAGCAGCTAATGGAGAGTGTTGAATCACAGGTATGGCAGCCTTGCATACACGCTGCGCTGAATGGTTCGTCTCTTCATCCTGCTGCATTCAAAAGCCACTCATTCATATATGGATCAGATGTCCTACTTGTAAGGTGGTTAGTCGTTCACTGTCCCACTGTTCTTCCTTTCAGTGATGATTTATAGCTTATGATAAGCTTGCTTGCAGTTCCGCTCACTCTGTCATCTCATATAGGGTAATTCATTGCTCCCCCATTCCTCTACTACACCTCGGGGGTCACTGACACGGCAGCCCTGCATCTAGCTTAACGCCAACGCGTTTGGCAACATGTGAGTCACGTAGCTTCGACTGGGCAGTCATGCCTCTTCAACAGTAGCCGGCTGAACCGGACCGGCTGCAGTACACACGGGCTGAATGTTGGCTGGTTTCTATTGGACCAGCCGATCCTGCTCGACATTTGGTGACATTTTGTGTACTAGGCTTTAGACCTTTACACTTGAGGTCCTGAAACCACACATCTGGTGTGGCCATCATGAGGGGATCCAAGTCTCCGAGATGGTTTTTCATCAAGAAGAATTTAGATGCAGGAACAAACTGTGGCTGGAAACACACAAACTCACACCTGGAATGAAACATAGTTGAGAATTAGGGAAGGTAACCATCCTTCTTTATAATACATATAAGAAACCAGATATGGACCCCAACTATAACAACAATATCAATGAGAGGAGGATGGGGGTTAGGACCTTTTAATTCAATGACAGAGGTACCTTACGCTATATAAAACACATGTTTTTCAGCTGTGTTTATTCATTGTGAATGATCCCCAATATGTTCGCACATCTAATAAAATATCTTCTATGTAAAGAATAACTCACAGTCTTCCTCCAACAAGGTAACATTTCAGAAAATGTTCAAAGGCTTTAACATTTATATTGCAGAGATTCAAATTCTTTAGTGTAACCACAAGTGAGATGGTATCTTCCAGTCTTCTCTGGTTTGCTGCCATGTAAGAAGTGAGTGATGGTGTGGTGGAGCCTCAAATATTCTGTGTAGACACTGGTCTCAAGGACATTTATTATACAAAACTCCCAAACACTGTAAACCCTATTTATACAAACATCTAGTGGTTATTTATGAAAACAGATTTTATGTAAGGCTATTGAAGATATGTTTTGGCAGTAGATGGACTTGGGAAGAAATGTGTCCACATTATCATTAACCACTGGTGTGTCATCCTTCATGGCAAGCAGACAGCCAGTCAAATATTTTACTTGCTGTTACTAGCTTTCATTGCTAAATTCTTCTCTGTAGTTTAGCGATTAGTCAAACTTGCAATATATTTTGCAGATTAACAGTAGACTCCATTTGTATTTATTGTCTATATTCGTGCCCTCAGTCAACTTTGTTTTTACATTCTTTGTAGATCGGCTAAAGCTAACGTAATATGTAAAAGATGTTTAGTTGCATCACTCCCAATGGGTTTATGGTCCGATGTATAGATGATTTTTTTAACTGAAAAAGTGCAAGGGCTCACCATGAAATATTGTACTAAATAGCAGTCAACACTACACCTAATGTATCCCTATGTATTAATAAATAATATATGACTATTACAGAAAAGCATATAGCTCACCTGAAAAGCTAGCTATGCCTTTGAATAATAATAATAATATTTCATAAATAATAGAAACAATAATATCATAATAATAATAGTAATAATAATATTAATTGTTATTATTGTTCTTATTTTTCTTTACTGTTTTTATGCTGTCCAAACACAAATAACCAGCCAAGTTATTTCACTAAACTTCCATAATTCTTTATTGAACAGAAGCTATTTGTCTATGCTTTCCTTACAAAAAAAAAGCAAGCTGTTAATTTATTACAGGTACTTGTATAATGCCATTAATTTACGCAGCACTTTACAGATATTGTATATTCACATCAGGCTGTAATTTTCAAGGAACTTACAATCTAAGGTCCCTAACTCACATTTATACACATACTAGGGCCAATTTAGACAATCAAGGTACCAGAATGTCTTTGGAGTGTGGGAGGAAACCTACGCAGCCATGGGGAGAACATGCAAACTCTATGCGGGTAGTGCCATGGTTGGGATCCGAACCAGCGACCCTAGTGCTGCTAGGTGAAAGTGCTAACCACTCAGCCACTGTGCTGCTAATTTAGGGATATTGGGAGCCATATAACTAATTTATTTTTGCCATATTGTGTAATCTAGACTATTAGAGAAGGGATTGGATAGCATTAGGAGGCTGCCTAGTCACATTTTGAATCGGGTGTAATAAGATGTCAATAGGATGTAGTGGTAGTGGTATTAAACCCAAAGCAAACATTTATTATATTGTAGCTTTCCAATTCTTAAATGTGATGACTGCATTAATTTTCTTTTTTAGTCTTTCTTCCTTTTATTTTTACCAGGTGATCCAGCCAGTAAGTCTGTTGTTTTTCAAAAGACCAAGCTACCCTGCAGATGTATCAGTTAGAGGACTGGGACAAACCACTTACCACTGACAGGGGTGCTTACAGTGATCAGATTTTTTTTATTTATGTAAAATCCTTGTCCCAAAAGGAACAAAATGTTATCTGTAACTGCTTATAAAGTGTTAGCTGGAGTTTGGTTTCATTTTTTGTGTGTCTAAGGCAACAGGACGTTTTGAAAACTCTCCTATAAGCTTTTCCTCCTGGCACAGCGTTTTGGCAGAAAAAAAGCCTTACACTTGTAAAAGAGTCTAAAGCTTTTACAAGCTTTTAGGTGCTTTTACACTGAAATTAATTAACGGTTAGATGAGTTTAGCATTGTCAATCATTTTTTCTGCCAAAACTCTGCTGCTCCTGGACACACTGGCAGTGTTTTTTTTTTTTTCCTGCCTCTAAAAGCCCCTGCCACTAAACACTGCTAAAAGCTTATGTGTGCATGGACATATAAGCTAACATGGAGGGAAGTTTAGAGGCAGGAAAAAAAATGCCTGATGCCCCTAGAAGCAGCTGTAAAAACATCCAGTGTGCATGAGGCCTATATCTGATAGTACATCTAACACTACCCTGTTTCCATTGCTCCTTCATTTTGATTGTAGGCACTCTAATACAGGAGGTGTGTTACTTCCCCAGGTGGAAACAGAGGGGAAAAAAAAGACTTAAAATTGAAACTAATGCATTCACCACATGTGTCTAATGATTGGTAAGCTATAATATATACATAATATTCTAAATTTTAACTTTTGGATTTAATAATAGCACATTAAATATCTCATTATAGCCCAAACAGGGTTCATGCCTGGTAAATCTACCAACATTAATATTCGCACAGTGTTTACACACATACAATGCCTCCTCTAACCGTGTGTTGGTCATGTTAGACATAGAGAAGGTATTTGACTCGTTAATTGGATATATATGTCTACGATGTTGAATGTCATGGGTTTTGGTCTGAAATTTCGGAACTGGATTGCAATGCTGTATAAATGCCCTACTGCACAAATTAAACTGGGGGGCATACTCTCCTCTCTTTTCTCAGTTGGAAGGGGGACAAGACAGGGATGCCCCCTTTGTTTTCTTTAATGATGGAACCAACGGCGATGGCTATTAGACAGTATGCCGGGTGGAGAGTATCAGAGTGGGCTCAATTTTAGAAAAAGTAGCGCTATACGTGGATGATTTGGTCCTCTTTCTCAATGGCTTGGGACATCCTCTCCATTGATACTACTGCTCAGACAATGTTTGATCTTACTTCACCCTTAAAATGGACTACTAAATTTAAATATCTGGTTGTCCATGTCTTTTCCCTAACTGTGGATTATGTAGCTTTAAATCTGCTACCTCTCCTTCACACTGTTAGTTTGGACCACATTTCTGTGGGGTCCTAAGCAATCTAGATTTCATTTGGCAATTTTACAATGGTCCTGGGCTCAGGGTGGCCATGTCCAGATTTATACATGTATTTTATTGCTGCCCTTCTGTCTCATGCTATAATTGGTTGTTCTCAGATGACACTAATACCTCTGTGGTTTTGGTGGCTGCCCATGTAGGTTCCTAGTATGAGGCATTTCGTACTCTTCTCTACAGAGGGGCCCGCGCTCCATTTCATATGACGCCTTTGATGAAGGTGATTGTATGAGCCTGGAATCTATGGCACCCTGAGGTGTTGTGCTGTAGGTCTCCGAAACACCCCGTTATGGTTGAACCCCATGTTCCCTGAATTTCTTTCTATCCCAGATCTTACTATTTGGACTTCCAAGGGAATCAAGAATCTTAGTCAAACTTGTGTAAATCTTACCCTGAGAACTATTGACTCCTTAAAACAATAATTTACTCTACCTAAATCCCACCTATTTAGATACTTACAGTTGCACCATGCATTTAGTGCACAATCCCATTATCCCTTCTTTTACATTCTCTGGGCTGGAGAACCTTCTATGGGATGACTCCCTAAAGAAAACTTTCTCTACTATTTATAAGGCCATGCTGCCCTCTATCCATGGCAGTTCGGATGGGTTGCTAGCTAGATGGCATGAAGAAGTCCAGGTGCATGATAGTGAGGACTTGGAGGATATCTGGAATTATCCCATGTCAGAGCTTGTCTCCACTAGTGACAGATTAATTCAATTTAAACTTCTGCATATAATATACTTTACGCCTCATCGATTTCACAGAATTTACCCATCTATCCCTTCGAGATGCTGAAGATGCCCAGCTGATCCAGCTGATTTTACTCATATTTTCTGGACCTGCCTGGCTATACAGAGGTTCTAGGGTGACTTAACTCATTTTATTTTTAAATTAACAACTATTCCAGTGCCATTATCTGTCCATGTTTGTATTCTAGGGATGGTTAGTTCTTTGGCCCCCACAAGAGCACTTTTTTTTTATACAAGGAAGTCTATAATACCTAGGTGGAAGACTTCTTATCCCCCTACTATGGATTATTGGAAGCACCTGGTCAACTCAGTCATTCCACGTAATACATATGAGTCTAGGGGTTGCCTGAAAATATTTTCCAAGGCTTGGGATGTTTGGCTCAATTCCTCTTCTGCTAACGCCTCTCAGGATTCTAGCCCTTCGGCTTAAGTTTAGTATGTCTACTGATAGTGTAGTTGGGGCTCCCTTCAGTAGTTAGGTTCCCCTTTGATACAGTAAAGTAATACAACAGTTGGAGTTTTGTCGACCAAAATATTTTCATCTATGAAATGAAAACTATTTTTGATGACTAAAATACGACTAAAATATGACTAAAACTAAAACAATTCAGATGACTAAAATACGACTTAAACTAAAATGGCATTTTAGTCAAAAGATTATGACTAAAACCAAATTGAACTTTGACATCAAAATTAACATTGGTTATATATCATGGCTAAATCTGTTTCTGTAGTGCATATTCAAACCTTATGCTATAAATAATAACATGTTATTTGATTTTTACTCCAGGAGTATAAAATGAGTTTGGAAATTCTAGACAAATGCTTAAATAATGCATTACAATTTAACTAAACCCATTCGATTTTGGTCAACTAAAATGATTTTAGTTGACTAAAATGCACTAGAGATTTTAGTCGGCTAAAATATGACTAAAACTAAAACAATTCAGATGACAAAAATACAACTAAAACTAAAATGGCATTTTAATCAAAAAACTATGACTAAAACTAAATTGAAATTTGACAAAAAAATTAACCTTGCATGGGGGACCAACCAATGGCAAGACCAAATTGAGAGAGCAATAATATGGAGAGTAAAAGAGGAATGGTAAAAGGTATGTGCATAGAGCGTGAAGAACCCAGTGTGATAGAGAAGCCCGTGTAAAGAAAAGTGGGGGAACAAGATGTAGCACCCTGCCCTAGTTATGTTAAATTTAGTTTTTGGCTCTGCTGAACTCTGTGGAGTTGTGATCTATTTTTTTGGTCTGGTCAGGTTTCCCTAAGCTTTGTAATTGTTTACTCCTGCTTGCCTCTGGAAGAAGGTTCCAAAGAATTGAGTAGGAAGGTCAGCCACAGAAGTTATGATTTTTTTTCTTCTCTCAGCCAATCCCTGGAGGGACATCCACAAGGGGACTGAGGGAGAATATAAATATTTGGGAGGCTTGATCAGAGTGAAGTTATCTTGGGGCTGCTGCCCATGGTAGGCAGCCGGTGCACTGGAGTTGCTGTTTGGGCCTCTGCATTTGCTTGGATGAGTGCGTGAAGGAGATCCGATTAAGAGACATTTTCTGGAGACTGATCTGGAGAAGGACCCTTTCTTCCTCATTGGAGAGTGCCACGTGGAGGCTGGGTAGCAGACAGCTGTTCGTAGACTTTGTGAGTAAGACTTTGATTTTGTTTCCCAAATTTGCATGTGCTTGGGGATTTAAGTGCCAGAGGTTACCGTGAGGACTGGGACTGCTCGAATAGATTTCAGATTACCTGGCCATTTCCTTCTATCCCCAGAAAAGGCTGTTACAAGGGGATTTTGGCAAAACTTTGTCTTTTTGTTAATTCCATTGACTTATTGGAGTATCCTGCACTCGCATCCCTCTCCTGTTCAAGTTTTCAGCATTAAATTCATAAAAAGACATCCTCTAGACTGAGCCTATATTTGTTGGTGTGCTTGGCATTGTGTCTGGGTCTGGCAGCCTCTGTACTAGCAAGGGAGGCCTGGGTCAATTTACAGCAGCCACTTCAGGGCAGAGTGCTTCAAAAGTTAGAGAGGTGCATTTTTCTAGAGAATATTCAATAAGTGCAGTAGATGGGCTTAAGATGTTTCAGAAGAGTCACCAAGCTGAAGAGGCTGGAACACACAAAGTGTATGTAAATGGAAAACACTTATACAGTATCTCATTTGCAAAGGTACTCATCTGTGTTGAAGCAAACAAACCCTCTTTATAGGCACTGAAGAAAATGAGGAGCACTTGGCTGAAGAAAACTAAGGCTTTATTCACACCAGTGTGGCTTTTAAATCACACTACTTCAGCATGATTTCAAAGCTGCAGATCAGTGCGATTTGCACCTCTGATTTCATTGCGGCTTGCAACATCATTTAACAGAAGTCTATGCAAGTCACAATGAAATGGGAAAGGCGTAGTGCAGGAGTCTTAAAGTCGATGTGACATAAGTCGCAGCGATTTGAAGCAGGGCAAAAGGTATTTTCACTGAAAAGTAATGATAGTACTTAATCAGTACCTGAACCTTCATGCTTTGTCATGCAGCAGTAAACTGCTACAGCGATTCTGATTTCTTTGTGAGCTACACAGTAATAAAAAAAAGCTGAATTGTTTATGTTCATATTACTTTGAGTACCCTTGAAGGCAACAGAAAGCTATATCCATGTTTGGGACACTATGGGGGTGATTTACTAAAACTGGAGAGTGCAAAATCTGGTTCAGCGGTCTATGGCAGCCAATCAGCTTCTAACTTCAGCTTGTTCAATTTGGGTTTGACAAAAAAAACTGGAAGCTGATTGGTTTCTATGCAGGGCTGCATCAGATTTTGCACTCTCCAGGTTCAGTAAATCAACCCTATGCTTTAAGAGTCATCTGTTATTTATGTTGAGGACTTGGAGTAGTGGAACGCTTTATGCTTTATGCTCTGATAATTGTATATACAAAGAGTAAATAACATTGAAAGAAAGTGTGGTCAGAGCTTGCTTTTTATATCCAGACAACAGAAATTTCTTGATACACTTTACTCTTATGCCCCGTACAAATGATCGGACTTTCAAACGGGAAATATTGGATGTGAGCTTGTTGGCGGAAAGTCCGACCGTGTGTATGCTCCATCAGACAATTGTTGTCGGACTTTCCGCCAACAAATGTTGGCTAGCATGTTCTCAAATTTTCCGCCAACAAATGTGTGTTGTCGGATTTTCTAGTCCATCGGACAAAAGTCCAAAGTATAAACACGCATGCTCGGAAGCAGAAGCGGTCGGTCTTGTAAACTAGCGTTTGTAATGGAGAATTAGCATTCGTGATGTGGCAAATTATGTAATCTCCAAATGCAGCGCATAATTCTCTTCTTCTTTAATGGGATAAATATGAAGCTGCTTTGCTGGTGATACTGATGGAGTTATTGCAAACACATTTTCAAAGGCTTTTTTTTCCTAGTGATATCAAAAATAATATTATTATGTTTTTGTTTTTTTTTATTTGTGCAAGTTACCACAACACCATTATCCCCTAGTTTTTAAAAACAAACATACAACTATGTTGGTGTCAATTTTACATTATATTTTTTAAAATGTAACTACCTACTACCAAACTGTCATTTGAAATAAAGCACATAGCCAAGTATTATTAAAAAAAAAAAATAGACATGCTATCTGCCAATAGAACTTAACCAAAAAGTGCATTCTATGCATCCAAAAATATAGAAAATATACCAAATCAAATCATTATTCAACCAAAAAAATAATATCAAAGCAATAACTCCAAGGCCAATAATAAATAACACATTATCTCCTCCGATTCCGCAACTTGTCTGGTTGGCGAAAGGCCATTCAGAAACGAAATGAAAAGCACGAAATGAAAAACGCGAGTCAACACTCACCAAACTTCTACTAACACGAAATTAGCAGAAGGAGTCCAAAGGGTGGCGCTAAAGAACTAAAAAAAACACGTAGTACGTCTAGTGTGTCACTACGTTCGTAATTGTTGGCCAACATTTGTGTGACCTTGTGTATGCAAGACAAGTTTGAGAAAACACCCTTCGGACCAAATTCCACGGTTTTGTTGTTGGAAAGTCCGATCGTGTGTATGGGGCTTTAGGTTATTATCCTCCCTTCACACAAACCATTCTGCCTCTTTTGACCACTTCCTTCTTGTCCACTCTGAGTTCTGCTTTACAGGGACAACCCAACGGCTGCTACCAGGTCAAATTCAGATACTTACACTTCTTGCCCTTTTTAAAAAAATATATAATGATGCAGTCTTGAGTACTGAACTGCATTAATTTGTGTGACTTTGTGTGGCACTCATCGTTAACAACTCTGAAGGGAGCTTAGATTAGTACATATTGAAGAGATCCCACACTTCTAAATAAATATGCCGTGAGTGCCCTGGCCTTTGTCTTCTTGGATTCCTGCACTTGAGTACATTTTCAGCAAGTACAAAAATGAACTGTTGATATTGCCAGAAAGGCAGTGCCCTTGTCAGTTCCTGGACGCTGAACTGAATGCTTGTCTGATGATGTCTTCCTTCTGTAAACGCGCTTCGCTGACTGCTTCATCCAGAGAATTGAGATAATATAAATTAAACAGAGTTATAATCATTATTCTATACATCATACATATATACAAAATATATCAAGAAAAGGTAAAAACATTAACACTTACATATTCAGTATGTACTGTAGTAATGTATATCTTTATATCTATATTGCATTGTATCATACACTGACACTGACATATTTATTTTTCTATTTATATTCTATAGGTACTTATGTTGCGCCGTCAATTTATGCAGCACTTTACGTACGTATATATTGCACATTCACATCAGTCCCTCTCCTCAAGGAGCTTACAATCTAAGGTCCCTAACTTACATTCATACATACACATACTAGGGTCAATTTAGACAGAAGCCAATGACCCACCAGCATGTCATTGGAGTGTGGGAGAAAACAGAAGTACTTGGGGTAAACCCACACAGGCAAAGGGAGTACATGCAAACTCCATGCAGGTAGTGCCATGTATAGAGGTGTTTGATTAGGGGTATAGTGATTTATCCCTGTATCACAGGTTTATCAGTGTAAAGTAATTGTATACACACTGTATGTGCATTAAACCATTTGTGCTAAATAATATTGTAATGTAATGTTTTAATACACTGACTTATATGGCACTTCCCAGGTCTCAATGTCAGAAGGAATTTAGGGATATGGTTTATTGGTTACCCATCACACTGAAACTAATTGTAATTCTGTGTAAAGGTACTGTAGGTCAATAAGGGGATGAGGAGCTGCTGTGGTGAAGGTGAGAGATAATGAGTGAGTGAGTGAGTGAGTGAATTAGAAGCATGGTGACATTGTTGGTTAAGAAGGGTATATTAAATGTTGCAGAGGTTAAGGTGGCAAGATTCAGACAGTAACTGGATGTGGGGCTGATTTAGACAGTAACTCGATGTGGGTTTGATTTAGACAGTAAGGCCCGGTTCACACTAGTGCGATGTGAGAAACCTTCGAATCCAGTGCGGGTTCCCGCATCGCACCTGAATCACACAGTGGTTCACACTGAGATCTGCGAGGTGTCAATGTAAAGTTAACAACACCCCAGATAGGTTCACAGATCGCTGTGCGAACTGTAAAATGGTGTAAGAATCGGATCGCATAGGTGTAAAGGTGTGCACTATTTTGGTGCGAGTGTAATGCGATTTCAGCCATACAGTTTGTATGGCTGAAATCGCATCACACAGACATCGCATGTGATGTGCACAGCAATGTGGTGCATATCACATGTGATGTCTGGCATCGCACTAGTGTGAACCGGACCTAACTGAATGTGGGGTTGAAAGGAGAGGTCAAAGTCCTGGATTACACCTATCACCATGCAATGAGGAGCGGCAATAACAGTCGGTAAGGAAAGGAAAGGTAAGGAAATATTCAAAATTGGTTTTGGAATGATTGAGTTTTAGAAAATAGTGTGACATCCATACCAATACAGTATGTCCTAAAAAAACGAATGAAGCCACTTCAACCAAGTCACTCAACATAGCAACCATGTTGACTGATTTTTTCTGTGTGGGAGATAATATTAAGATCAGTAATGTGGTTTTGCAGTTTAATTTTGGCCCAATAACACAAAAAGGATATGCTGGGGTTGAGCTGCCCCTATGCAAGCAGGAAAATGTAAACACAAAGGGGAGCGTAGTTACAGCGAGTTATATAGTCAAAAGCTGCACTGTGTGAAAACATTATTACTGTGTCTTATTATCAAGCAAGGGCTAAATTATTCTAAAGGCAAAGTGCAATAGAAAGCCCATTTAGACTGTAATTGTTCTATTCATATTAGTCTTTATTGTCACATTAGAACTGCCATGGCTGAACACTTATAAGAGTAATGCAATCTCTCATTAATGTAATAAATGACTCATAATAGAATAAACTCATTTGACCATTTACTTCTGTTCACTGAGCTGTATTTGTTTCTAATTGCACATTGGGAGTTGAGCATTAGTTAGGTTATAATTTAATTCTTTTAGCATAAATTTCCTCCTGCGGGAGATATGATGGATTTTCTCCCATGGCTAGAAAGAAAAAGGATCTTCATAAGTTGTATAGTATAAACCAATGAAACGTCCACATACTTTGTACTAGACAGAAAGGAAGGTAAAAGTGTTTCCCATGAAAAAAAAAATCCAAAGTATTAGGGGCATTCAATGTCATGCTCTCTTTAGCTCCGAAAATTTAGGTGTGTAGTGTCTAGGTCACTCAGTCTACAGATCGTCTGCAGGGGACTGGTTGCTAAGGAAAGGCATTTGGTCCATCATAGGTGTTATAACAGCGGTAAGAGATTTACACGGATGACTTCATTATCATTAATGATATAAAGTGATCGTTAGACAGATCTACATGGAACTTTTATGCCGTGTACACACGAGTGGAATGTCTGACAGAAAAAGTCAGACGGGAGCTTTTCATCGTATATTCCGATCGTGTGTATGCCCCATTGTACTTTTTACGTTGAAAATTCTGATGGACCTAGAAGGAGAACATGTTCTAATTTCTTCCGCTGGAACCAATTCCTATTGGGAAAACCGCTCGTCTGTATGCTGTTCCAACGTACCAAAGACGACTCATGCTCTGAAGCAAGTACGAGACAGAAGCTATTGGCTACTGGCTATTGAACTTCCGTTTTCTAGTCCCGTTGTACGTGTTGTAAGTCACTGCATTCTGGACAGTCGGAATTTGGTGTAACCGTGTGTATGCAAGACAGCTTGAGTGGAATTTCGTCGGAAAAACCTTCAGAGTTTATTCCGACGGGAAAACCGGTCGTGTGTTTTTAAAAAAAAATAACAAACATGTTATACTTACCTCCAGAGTGGCCCAGATCCTCGACTTCTGGGGTCCCTCCGCGGCGCTGGTTGCTCCTCCTCACATCGTATAACCCCCTAGGAGAAGGGCTCTCCTGGGGGGTTACCTTGTGGGCACGCTCCCAAAACCAGCATTTGCATCCATAGACGCAGAATGCTGGACTCGGCACCCTGCACCCGCGTCACTGAATTTTCATGACAGCAGCGGGAGACAATGGCTGCGCTGCTATCAATCTATCCAATCAAGAGCCGAGACAATGGGCAGAGGGGAAGAGTGCATCTCTGGCGTGTGAATTGCAGGACTCAGGTGAGTATAATGGGGGGGCTGGGGGGCCGGACAGTGACAGACGTTTTTTTTTACCTTAATGCATAGGCTAACAAATTGATGAGTGTGTGATTATTCTTATTTGATCATCATATATCAATTTACTTCCCAAACAGCTACAATATCCAGGGTACAAGTCATGAGATAAAAATAAAAATGTCCTTTATTAACCAAATACATGCACTGATGTTCCTGCCATTAGACAATTCTTAACCATGAGCCCTCAGAAAGATTATATGGTCTGTTGGTAGCAGCTTAGCCCGTCAAGCCAATCCTTGACTTTTTCTTCCCTCTATTCAGCCCTTAACAAGAATGTTCTAACTGTTTCTAGTCTTCTGCCCACATTATTCGATGGCAGATATTTGGTACTGTGGCATGGCCAGGCTAAGACAGACCTTTTCCATTACTCCGGTTTTAGATTTAGACCTGACATTGTTCACTAATAAAGCGGCCAAGATTTATTTTTAGATGTATAACAGTGATTCCGCGCTTAGGAATAAGAGACAAGTGGAAGGGACTGCTGCCCCCCTATAAATGAGGATCACCTAGGTGAAATCCAAAAATGGTTAGAATTCTAAGCAGGGGAAATGGCGCTGTCCGCCTATATGCACATAAGAGAATACATAAGTAAAAGATATTTCAAATAAATAAAATAAAATAAAGTGAAAAATGCTTTTAAAAAGGTGGTATGTGTAAACAATGCGTAACAAGAACTGGGGTGTATAAAATACAAACAATACCCCTAGTGGGTAATGCAATAAGGTGCAACGTGCTCCTAAAAGTGAAGAATGTGTCCTAATCTCAATTTATCAAATGCCCATATGTGTATAAGGGGTGTGCCCACAAATGCAGAGTCTATAAAGTGCAACAATACCCCTGGCAGATGGTGTGATAAAGTGCAACGTGCTCCTAAACAAATGTGTAAATGTGCCTTAACCTCAATAAATCAAGTTCCATATGTATATAAAGAAATATGCCCACAGGAGAATGGACAATTATGGTAATCAAAACAGTGTTATGCAATTCAAGCAAACAATAGCAGCATTAAAAATAGAAAACATGAAAAATAAATAGAAAAAATCCCCAACAGGTGTACATAAAAATCAAAAAATTTTTTTAAAGTTATGTATATAAAAAATGTGTGAAACATAAATGTCCAAGATCAAAAATCCCAAAAATGTGTCCTTTTGATAAAAATCGTGATCTCAGCTACAACAGATATAGTCCCCGTCATCCACTGTACCCCCACTCGTGCTTGCACTCACCGGACTACCTCACCCCTGCAGGGGTAAAAGGTATATGTGGAAAAATCCCGATGGCGAAACCAGGAAGCGTTCCTCCGTCTAGGGGTGTTTTATCCTTAGTAATATCACCAATAGCAAACATCCATGTAATGTAAGGGAAAAGGAAACCTCATAGCGTGAATCCACAAAAAATGTGATTTATTTAGTAAAAGTCCATAATAATCGTGGTAAAAATTAAATAAAACCAGTAAAAACAATTGAGAAACACTGGAGCTGACAATGCTCCAGAAGCCGTCTCTCAGCTGTTGGAGCAGCGTGGTGCGGCGTGCGTTCCACCGCTCACATCTGGAAACCGGAACAATCACAAAGCGGTACTGACGTGTGCGTATCACGAGGCCACGTCCCCCCGTGGCGCTGGTTGCTCCTCCTCACATCGCATAACCCCCTAGGAGAAGGGCTCTCCCGGGGGGTTACCTTGTGGGCACGCTCCCAAAAACCAGCATTTGCATCCATAGACGCAGAATGCTGGACTCGGCACCCTGCACCCGCGTCACTGAATTTTCATGACAGCAGCGGGAGCCAATGGCTGCGCTGCTATCAATCTATCCAATCAAGAGCCGAGACAATGGGCAGAGGGGAAGAGTGCATCTCTGGCATGTGAATTGCAGGACTCAGGTGAGTATAATGGGGGGGCTGGGGGGCCGGACAGTGACAGACGTTTTTTTTTACCTTAATGCATAGGCTAACAAATTGATGAGTGTGTGATTATTCTTATTTGATCATCATATATCAATTTACTTCCCAAACAGCTACAATATCCAGGGTACAAGTCATGAGATAAAAATAAAAATGTCCTTTATTAACCAAATACATGCACTGATGTTCCTGCCATTAGACAATTCTTAACCATGAGCCCTCAGAAAGATTATATGGTCTGTTGGTAGCAGCTTAGCCCGTCAAGCCAATCCTTGACTTTTTCTTCCTTCTATTCAGCCCTTAACAAGAATGTTCTAACTGTTTCTAGTCTTCTGCCCACATTATTCAATGGCAGATATTTGGTACTGTGGCATGGCCAGGCTAAGACGGACCTTTTCCATTACTCCGGTTTTAGATTTAGACCTGACATTGTTCACTAATAAAGCGGCCAAGATTTATTTTTAGATGTATAATAGTGATTCCGCGCTTAGGAATAAGAGACAAGTGGAAGGGACTGCTGCCCCCCTATAAATGAGGATCACCTAGGTGAAATCCAAAAATGGTTAGAATTCTAAGCAGGGGAAATGGCGCTGTCCGGCTATATGCACATAAGAGAATACATAAGTAAAAGATATTTCAAATAAATAAAATAAAATAAAGTGAAAAATGCTTGTAAAAAAGGTGGTATGTGTAAACAATGCGTAACAAGAACTGGGGTGTATAAAATACAAACAATACCCCTAGTGGGTAATGCAATAAGGTGCAACGTGCTCCTAAAAGTGAAGAATGTGTCCTAATCTCAATTTATCAAATGCCCATATGTGTATAAGGGGTGTGCCCACAAATGCAGAGTGTATAAAGTGCAACAATACCCCTGGCAGATGGTGTGATAAAGTGCAACGTGCTCCTAAACAAATGTGTAAATGTGCCTTAACCTCAATAAATCAAGTTCCATATGTATATAAAGAAATATGCCCACAGGAGAATGGACAATTATGGTAATCAAAACAGTGTTATGCAATTCAAGCAAACAATAGCAGCATTAAAAATAGATAACATGAAAAATAAATAGAAAAAATCCTCAACAGGTGTACATAAAAATCAAAATTTTTTTTAAAGTTATGTATATAAAAAATGTGTGAAAATGTGTGAAGATTTATTTTTAGCATTCTGCAAAAGCACCTTACAAATATCCTGATCTTCTGTTACATCTCATTATAACTCAGTTTGTATACTAGTTAATATTACCTGTCGTTCAGACCTTTTGGTTTCTGTCTAAGCACCCATTTACTGATTTCTAAGTGGATATATGTTTGATAATGCATTTGTTAATACAACGTAGCACTGCACTCGAAAATCATTGCTGTGTTGTGGTGCCATTCATTTTGAATGACACTGCAAAGCACTAATCAATATACATGCATTGCAGCACGCCAAAATGCATGGCAACACACTATAGTGCACTGTGTTACAGTTATGCAGAGAACCCAAAGCTTAATTGAACAAGCTGAGGTTAGAAGCTGATTGGCTACCATGCACAGCTGCACTAGATTCTGAGTGCACCAGTTTTAGTAAACCTAAAGCCCCGTACACACGATCGGAGGGGGAATGTTCGATGACAGGCTGTTGTCGGTAAATCCGACCGTGTGTATGCTCCATCGGACAATTGCTGTTGGACTTTCCGCGGACAAATGTTGGATAGCAGATTTTCAAATTTTCTACGTACAAATGTGTGTTGTTGGACTTTCCGATCGTGTGTACACAAGTCCAACGTACAAACACGCATGCTCAGAAGCAAGAACGAGCCAGAAGCGGTCAGTCTTGTAAACTAGCGTTTGTAATGGAGAATTAACATTCATGACGTGTCAAATTATGAAATCTCCAAATGCAGCGCACAATTCTCTTCTTCTTTAATGGGATAATAATGAAGCTGCTTTGCTGGTGATACTGAGGGAGTTATTGCAAATGAATTTTCAAAGGCTTTTTTTTCTAGTGATATCAAGAATAATATTATTATGCTTTTTTTTTTTATTTGGGCAAGTTACCACAACACCATTATCCTGTAGTTTTTAAGATCAAAGATACAACTGTGTTGTGTCCCTTGTCAATTTTACATTGTATTTTTTAAAATGTAACTGGCTACTCCCAAACTGTCATTTGAAGTAAAACACACAGCCAAGTATTATTCTACACAATTTTTTTTATTGTGCATTAAAAAAATAAAACAAATAAAATTAGACATGCTATCTGCCAATAGAACTTAACCAAAAAGTGCATTCTATGCATCCAAAAATATAGAAAATATACCAAATCAAACCATTATTTAACCAAAAAAATAATGTCAAAGCAATAACTCCAAGGCCAATAATAAATAATACGTTATCTCCTCCGATTCCGCAACACGTCTGGTTGACGAACGGCCGTTCAGAAACGAACTGAAGTGCGAAATGAAAAGTGCGAAATGAAAAGCGCGAATCAACACTCACCAAACTTCTACTAACACAAAATTAGCAGAAAGAGCCCAAAGGTTGGCGCTAAAGAGCTGAAAAACCACGTAGTACGTCTAATACATCACTACGTTCGTAATTGTTGGCCAACAATTGTGTGGCCATGTGTATTCAAGACAAGTTTGGGCCCTTCGGACAAAATTCCACGGTTTGGTTGGTCAACAATCCAACCGTGTGTACGAGGCTTTACTCTTTGTAACAAATTCAGGATGCTTTGATATGTTAGTCCTCCCTTATTTTAAATAGACTGCTTTAAAGCAACACACACTAATGTGCCGTAAAGATGTAAATGGGCACAGGGATGACTGCACTTCTCTACCTTATGATTCATTAGTCTGCCTGTACATCTGTCTGATCAACAGCTGGCAATCTCTACCTGGAAGCGGCCAAGCTGCCAATTTCATGCCAAGCTTCAAAAGATAAGGAATTATAAGAGCAGGCATTTCTTAGAACCTTCACATCATTGTGATCCAATGCTTACCATTGATGATTTACAGCTGTAGTCCTTTTTTAGTGGGGTTATATGAAGCGGCCCTCCTCAAACAGGATACAGGTTCAGAAATCTAGGAAGTCAGAAGGTGAGGAAGAGAATGCAGTCCTCAACCCTCACCAGGCAGTGGAAAGTAAATGTTTCCACATGAGAACATTTGTTTACTGCTTTCCCCATCTTCATGGCTTTCGTTGCACCAGTAAGAAGAAACTAGAAGGAAAAAATAAAAATTTTGTACTTGGTCTTCTAGAGGCAGCTAATCTTAGTTACATTTTTAATTGCAAATTTTTTACCGAGAGCCTTTTGTATCTCCACTGAGAGTGAATGAGGTTGAATGTCCTTTTAGCCAGATCTCAGACTTGCAATGTCCATGCAGGTGGCTGTGGCTTGGAACTGGTAGGTGAGCATATACTGGGCCAATATTTTGATGATGTAATCCTGGCTGCAAAAAAAATGCAAAGACTTGTCAGCTATTTTTACAGTGAATTTTGATCTATAATAATTTGAGAATATACCATATATGCACACTAGTTTCTTTACTGTAATCAAGATAAAAAAGTATTGCACAAGAAATATGCCTTGTAGAGGGGATGGTGCCAGTGGTATAAGCTTCAAAAAAATATGGAAAAAAAAGGATGACCATCATTTCTAACTACAGCCTTCTCTAAGCTTTTTTTTTTTTTTTTTTTTATAAAATGAAATTATTGCACACTATAAAGATTCACCAAACAATGTAGTTAGGCAGCACAGTACACTTGCACTATACAAAATACAACATGAGCATCAAAGAATATGTAAACCCAACATTTCATATTTCTGATTTGTGCCTGCTGCACCATGTACAGTACTTGTATGAAAATGTATCCTGTTTTCTTTGTATTGCTTCCTTTGTGTGGAATCCCTGGTGTTCCTGTCAGTTCCTCTACTTTTCTATTAAAAACTGACCACACTAAACAGAAGAACACACGGTGGTCAGTTCTCTAGCCATACTGAGAACTCAGTGTGCTCTCCTCCAATGATCAGACCTGTCCTGACACATCCACCATTGAACAGCCTTTTACTGGGAAGCTCATTGACTGCCTCTTCTCCTCCCCTAGCTTTTATGCAGCAGAGAGCAGAGGGAATGTGATGACTTATAAAAAAGGGAAAAAGGGTATTTATAATGTTTTTTTTTTAAATATCTACACTTCAAATGTTTCGCCTTTCATTTCTATTTTGAATTGAATGGGTTGTTTTACAATACGATCACTTACAATCACTTTAAGTATGCAGTGTACACCACAGAAAAACTAAATGCCATTCATATCAGAGCAAAACTATATAATAAATGCAGCCTGACAAAATACAGTATTTAAGGTTTAATAACCACATTATATAGTCCTCTGCATAATAATAGCTGGAAATCTACATTGAAAACAGTTACAAATAATACATAAATTATAACGGCATACTATACCAAAAACAAGATGAAGAAATATGCCCAGCGGGTTATTCAGATTTGTTCAACAAGATACCCCAACTCATCTCAATGTGTCACTTACTCTAGTTTCTTGTTGTATTGCTATTCCCTTCTATCCTGAAAAGGAGTTTTGGTGTTTCCAAGGATTCTTCCTTTAGCTAGCAGATTTATGAACACAAACATTATCAAGTGCAAGAGATGCCTTCATGCACAGTAGAGTTATTTGTCACATGTCTGAGGATTGTATGGTTTGGCTTTGCATTAATTTCTGTTGGATGACCAGCCACAGGTGGAATAGCACTGGAACTGAATGTCTTCCTTTTTGAAAACTATTTGTCCAATTGTATTTAGTAACTTTTTTTCATTTGGGCCATATTGCATGTCAATAATATTCTCCTCTGAAGAATAGGTGACCAAAATTGTTGTCTTTGTTTTTTAAATGGAATGGCAGGTCAACCCAAACTTAAAGTGGATGTAAACCTCTGACATGAAATGTAAACTGTAAACAAAGCATATCCCTCTTTAGCAAAGGTGAAGGTACAAGGGTTGCAGGGGTCGCAACTGAGACCAAGCTCATGCCCCCCCCCCCCCCCCCGGACTCCTGGATAGGAGAGGCAGGAGCATATAAAGGAACCGATCTTCTCATTTTTACTCCTGCAGCTGCTGAATGCCTGCTTCTCTTCTGCTTCCTGCAGACATTCAATGGCTGCAGGAGGATCATTTAGGGTATTGGTTCCTCTATATACCGCTGTTCCCACTGCCCCTTCCATCCAGATTCCTTCTGCTGCCCCTGGGCCCCTGTGCTCTCTCCTGGCCCCCTATGCCGTCAGGATGGAGAACAGGGAAGGGGCCGGTAAATATGTAATTTACCGACCCTTTCCTTGTCTGAATGAATAGAGTCAGTGATCCATACCAATCACTGACTCTGTACATTCATAACAAAACATAGTAAACTGTGCTTCAGTTTGTGAATGAACAGGAAGCTCTGTATAGAGCTATTCCTGTCCATTCACTCTGTGCTGCTGAGGTTGCAGAAATGGAGATTAAAGGCTGTGGCCTCAATCTCTTTTCTCTGTCTCAAAGTTGAAACATCAGAGGATATTTCACCAAAGCCCAATGGGGCTCCTAAAAATAATTGTAAAAAAATAATATTGTAAAAAATAAATAAAATGAAAACAAAATGATAAAAAAAAATGACAAAAATAAAAAACTACTGCCACCAGTGGCGAAACCACCAGGGTCGCAAAGGTCCCACTTGTGACTGGGCCCTGGAGTTCCACCACCAGGCTCAGAGGGAAGAGTTCCAGCTGGGGTTCAAGGGACACTTTTAATGTTTTTTTGTACTGAGGCTCTAAAGGTTTGTGTGTACTTGTCTCAATCCAGAGCACTAAATATCATTTCAGTCTGCTGCCTCGTTCCTCTGCTATCTGCTTAAGTCACTTCTGGCATATGTACAACACAAGTCTAGGTAACACTACCACGACTTAAAAGTAGCTACCTATGCAGCAGAAATTGTGATTCAGTTGGTTAAAAGTTTACAAAATTTATTCTTAATTACGATAAACCATCATGTGTTTACAGGTACAATACAATTCCATGCACAGTGATTTACGGGTCTCATACTTAAGATGAGTTACCCGAATGATAAAAATTACATACAAGCACAGATAAACGTATCAACATACAACACAGCCATACTATCCTTGTGAGGATGGATCAAGGATTGAACACTCCTCTTACACACACACACACACAGCAAAATGTCCGGACATCAACTAATAAGCGTTTACCCGCAGAAGAAAGGAGGACAGCAGTATTATTATTATCAATTTGGAAAAATTTCAAATTAAGGTGATTGGGCTTTGCCAAGGAAAAATTCCACCGTGCTGTGCTGATTTCCTGCGGGTAACCCCCGGGGGAAAATAGATGGACTGTCCTGCAATTGCATATATCCCGTATCTTAATATACAGAACCCCTAACTGCAATAAAGTGCCTTCCTAAAATATACACGCAGATGGGGTTTTATCATATCTCTGGGATGCACTGGCTATGACAAGTCACTGATATCTCAGCCATACAGCGTGGTATCCGGCATGTTTGTGAGTCAAAGGTGTGGGCTGTTCAGACTGTAGTGAGTGAGAGCAACTTGATCAGCTGTTTGTTTGTGAGTCAATAAATGGTAACTGCTGCAGCGGCAGACTTACTGATACACAGGTCTGCCCGGCTTTCATTTCATCCCTTATTTGGTCTCGTTCCACGGGCAGGCACCAAAGCTATATAATGTATAGACGTCTTACCGCTCCTGTTGGTTGCTTAGGTGTCTTATTTACACTTTCTGCTTACTCACACCTCCGTGTATCCAATGCTTCTGATCGTGGAGACAGCTCCAAAAAGGTTCCGCTTTTCGTCCACAAAGCCGGTACCACTCGTCTGTTCAGGTCATGCTGAGCGTGTTGGTATGGAGCGCAGCTATGCTGATCTTATGGCTGTTTCTATTACTTCCCATGCACGGGGGATGTTACGTGTGTCGGCGTCACATGACAGCTGTGACGTCAACGCGTTTCGCTTCCTTCAATGGGCGTAGCTTCGTCTCACTTCTGACAGGTATTCCTGACACTAAAATGTAAAGGGGTGACAGGGGAGAGAGCTCCAGCACACAGCCTGTGGTTGACAGCCTCAGCTCTGTTCATGTGTGCTGTGTAAAGGGGGGTGTGCCCCTTCCCTCCATTCAGCTCTGCAGAGTGTAAATTCAGCTTCCCACCCCCTGCTTTCTGAAAGCTCAGATGAGCTTTATACAGTTGTGCTCATAAGTTTACATACCCTGGCAAAATGTATGATTTCTTGGTCATTTTTCAGAGAATATGAATGATAGCACAAAACATTTCTTTCACTCATGGTTAGTGTTTGGCTGAAGCCATTTATTATCAATCAACTGTGTTTACTCTTTTTAAATCATAATGACAACAGAAACTACCCAAATGACCCTGATCAAAAAATTACATGCCCTGGTGATTTTGGACTGATAACATGCACACAAGTTGACACAAAGGGGTTTGAATGGCATTTAAAGGTAACCATCCTCACCTGTGATCTGTTTGCTTGTAATTAGTGTGTGTGTGTGTAAAGGGCCATTGAGTTTCTGGACTCCTGACAGACCCTTGCATTTTTCATCCAGTGTTGCACTGATGTTTCTGGATTCTGAGTCATGGGGAAAGCAAAACAATTGTCAAAGGATCTGTGGGAAAAGGTAGTTGAACTGTATAAAACAGGAAAGGGATATAAAAAGATATCTAAGAAATTGAAAATGCCAGTCAGCAGTGTTTTAAACTCTAATAAAGAAGTGGAAAATGAGGGGTTCTGTTGAAACCAAACCCTGGTCAGGTAGACTAACTAAGATTTCAGCTACAACTGCCAGGAAAATTCCTTGGGATGCAAAGAAATACCCAGAAATAACTTCAGGTGAAATACGGGACTCTGAAAACATGGAGTGTGGCTGTTTCAAGAGGTACATTAAGGAGGCACTTGAAGAAAGATGGGCTGCATGGTCGAGTTGCCAGAAGAAAGCCATTACTACACAAATGCCACAAAGTATCCTGCTTACAATACGCCAAACAGCACATAGACAAGCCTCAAACCTTCTGGCACAAAGTCATTTGGAGTGATGAGACCAAAATTGAGCTTTTTGGCCACAACCATAAACACTACATTAGGAGAGGAGTCAACAAGGCCTATGATGAAAGGTACACCATGCCTACTGTGAAACACGGAGATGGATCGCTGATGTTTTGGGGCTGTGTGACCTACAAAGGCACAGGAAATTTGGTCAAAATTGATGGCAAGATGAATGCAGTATGTTATCAAAAAATACTGGAGGAACATTTGCATTCATCAGCCAGGAAGCTGCGGACGTACTTGGACATTCCAACATGACAATTGTCCAAAACACAAGGCCAAGTCAACTTGTCATTAGCTACAGCAGAATAAAGTGAAGGTTCTGGAGTGGCTATCTCAGTCTCCTGACCTCAATATCTGGGTAGACCTCAAACGTGCAGTTCATGCAAGACAGCCCAAGAATTTACAGGAACTGGAGCCTTTTTGCCATGAGGAATGGGCAGCTTTACCATCTGAGAAGATAAAGAGCCTCATCCACAAATACTACAAAAGACTTCAAGCTGTCATTGATGTTAAAGGGGGCAATACACGGTATTAAAGTGATTGTAAAGGTTCGAGTTTTATTTTTTTAAATAACAAACATATCATACTTACCTCCACTGTGCAGTTAGTTTTGCACAGAGTGGCCCCAAACACCATCTTCTGGGGTCCCTTGGTGGCTCTCGCAGCTCCTCCCCGCATCGTACAACCCCCTAGGAGAAGCGCTCTCCAGGGGGGTTACCCTGCGGGCACGCTCCCGAGTCCAACATTCGGCGTCCACAGACACGAATGCTGGACTCGGCCCTGCCCCCCGTGCCCCATCATTGGATTTGATTGATCCAATGGTTGCGCTGCTATCAATCTATACAATCAAGAGTCAAGAACCCCCGGCAGAGGAAGAGCGCGTCTCCACCGGGTGAAATTCCAGGGCTCAGGTAAGTAAAACGGGGGGCTGGGGGGCCAATCACTGCCAGTTGTTTTTTCACCTTAATGGATAGGATCCATTAAGGTGAAAAAACACAAGGTTTTACAACCCTGTTAAGAATATGTAAACTTTTGATCAGGGTCATTTGGGTAGTTTCTGTTGCCATTAAGATTTAAAAAGAGTAAACACAGTTGATTGATAATAAATGGCTTCAGCCAAACACTAAACATGAGTGAAAGAAAACTAAGTGTAAACTTATGAGCACAACTGTATATTCTGGACTTTGAATGGCTGTAAAAAAGAGAAGTCTGAAGATAGACAGCAAAAAATAATGTAGGAGGATTTGTTTTGTCTCTGTATATTACCTGATGCCAGTCACCTCGCTGGGTTTATGTAAGGGTTTGCAACCACTCCAGCCAAAATCAAAATGGGGCGGATGACGGATTCCCCCCGTGTTAAAGGGGCAATAATGTATAGTTTTACCCACATGAAAAAGCCAGTGAGATTTTACCTTACTTTCTGTTCTGTTAAATGGCCTGGGAGTGATGATAAATCTTCTCTGGTAGAAGGTAGAGAAAGAGACACTCTCATGTTCACCTTAAAAGACAATGTTACCTTTCCCATTCAGGGCACAGGGACAGTGTCTTGCAAAGGCGCCTTTTCAAACATACTGATACTCACATTACCAGCACTTAAAGTGATTGTAAAGTCAGAAGGTTTTTTTATCTTAATGGATTATATTATGTGCAGCAGCCACCCTCAGCCCCTATTAAACTTACCTGAGCCCCATCTTTATCCAGCGATGTCCACAAATGCCTCGGCCGCCCGGGACTCTCCCTCCTGATTGCCTGAGAAACAGCAGTGGCGCCATTGGCTCCCGCTGCTGTCAAACTGAGTTAGCCAAGGAGGAGAGAGAGGGGACAGGGCCTGGGTGCAGCTCCATGTCTGAATATACACAGGGAGCTGCAACTCGGCTTGGGTGCCCCCATAGCAAGCTTCTTGCTGTGAGGGAACTCAACAGGACGGAGGGACCAGGAGCACCAACCAGGGACCCAAGAAGAGGAGGATCTGGGCTGCCCTGTGCAAAACCAATACACAGAGCAGGTAAGTATAACATGTTTGTTATTTTAGAAGAAAAAAAAACTGAGACTTTACAATCACTTTAATTGATACTCTTTTCTCTGCAACAATACCCAACGCTTCCGGGTATGGGGAAATATGTAACCTTCTCCCATATGACCAGATGGAGAAGCCTCAGACTGAAGACTTGCTCACACTAGGTCCCAGGGACACACAGTGCAGTTTAATCTTTCCAACAGTGACAAAGAAAGCAATAAAATCCCAAAAGAAATCCTAATCCTTTCCCACTCTATTGAAAACTATAAAAGTAGCTTTCTGCTTTAAGAGAAAGTAAATGCACTGAAGGTAGTGGAAAGCTGTTTTTTTTTGTTTTTGTTTTTTTTTTTAATCTAACATCTGTTTGCACACTAAATGACTATATACAAATACTTGTTCATGTGTTCTGCATCACTTACTTTAAAAGCAAACAAATGAGGTAGAGTATATGAAGAATCAGCAACATTTTGTACTCATTGTCTCTTTACACAAAGCGTAGGAGGATATAATCTTCAACATGGATGAGTAGCGTGAAGCTTAGCACGTTTTTATATTGTCAAAGCATGTGTTTTAGTTTTAATATAAATAAAGCAGAACTCCAACCAAAAATGTGTTAAAAAAAAAATAGCCTATTAAAAGATAAAATACCAAAAAAATAGATTTTGCTGCAGTGTTCACCTTCAGTCCAGAGATTTTGCCTGCCATACTTTTTTTCTGCCACTAAATGCCCTCAGGCTGATGGCCAGCATCATTCAACCCACTTTCCCTGAGCCCAGGTCACCCTGGACCTGAGCCAGCTTGGGACTGGGCAGTGAATCAAGAAGCAACACCATGATAAGCTCTCTGTCACTCTGCTTTCTCATCTTATCAGCATGCTTCTTCTCAGAAAATACACTATATTACCAAAAGTATTGGGACGGCTGCCTTTACACGCACATGAATTTTAATGGCATCCAAGTCTTAGTCCGTAGGGTTCAATATTGAGTTGGCCCACTCTTTGCAGCTATAACAGCTTCAACTCTTCTGGGAAGGCTGTCCACAAGGTTTAGGAGTGTGTGTATGGGAATGTTTGACCATTCTTCCAGAAGCACATTTGTGAGGTCAGGCACTGATGACGATAAGGTGCATAAAGACGTGGATGAGCGAGTTTGGGGTGGAGGAACTTGACTGGCCTGCACAGAGTCCTGATCTCAACCCAGCCAGGCCTTCTCATCCACAAAAAAAGTGTCAAAAATGTTAAAAAGGCGGTTTTTGACAACTCCTTTATTAATGTCTTTTTCTTTCCCTGCTTCTTCTTCTACCTTCTTCTGGTCTTCCTTCGGTGTTCTTTATCTTCCTCCATCTTGTTCTTCCCCCGCTTCTTCCTCTATCTTCCTCTATCTTCCTCTGCGCCTTCCTCCGGTCTTCTCGTCCAGCATCTTAATCCGGCTTCTTCTTCCCCTCTTCGTCCTCTGGGTGATCCGCCTCAATGGGATTCTCCCGCTGTGTGACGCTTCTGTTCTTGTGACAGCTCTTATATAATGCAGGGCGGGGTCACCAGGTGTCCCCGCCCCCTTTGACGCACGGGGACTTCCCTATGGCTTTCCCCTCGTGTCAGAGAGGGGCGGGGTCACACGTTTACGTAAAAATGTAATTCATAGGCTCCTCTACTCATTCAATTATTACTATCAGTAAATCCTCAGTTAATTTCTTACTTTGTTTTAAGACTTTTCAGATTTTTTCACCTTCCGTTCACATTTTTCTTTTTATTTGTTATTTTTTCCATTTTCTGTTTCAGAGCTATTCACGCCATATTTTTTGGACCTGAGTTTTTTATATCTTAGACGCCCTCCACCATATGCTCTGAGTTGACTCTCTTTTAAGTAAGTAATTTGTCTGGAAAAATCTTTTTTTACCACAGATTCAATCTTTATGCACCTTCTTGCGATTTGCATTTTGGTGCGACTTTTTCAAATGACTGATATGGCAAACACTTGGGTTTTATGCTTTTTCCTTCCTTTCTTTTCCATTTTTTAGCCTGGTCATTGTGTGTCCTCTGTGGCTGCGTAGTACCTCCCCCTCACGGTGGTCCCTCTCTTGGCGGTGGCCCTCTCTGGGAATTTTGAGTCGGTAAGCTCCCTTTCTGGGTGGACATAGGCAAATGATGTAAATGTGTTTGTTATATGCATTGATGTATGTTTATATTTGATATAATTTGCTTATGTTATATCTTCTATTTTTTGTACAGTCTCACGTAGTCGTTGGTTGATTCGTATATCCCCTGACGAAGCTATAAGGCGAAACATGTCGGGTTAATATAAGAACATGAGATCCCTGTTCAACATGAACTTTCGCTATGTGACCACCATCACAATGAAATGTTAAACATTACTCAGCAAACGGCTTTGTTCGGTTTTTAATCTTGTCTTTATTAAACTATAACTATAACTGAAAAAGTATGTGTTATACGCCAATAAATACGGTATATATATAATATACCATATTTATTGGCGTATAACACACACTTTTTCACCCTGAAAACAGAGTGAAAGTAGCGTGTGCGTGCTTTACGCCGATATAGATTAAAAACGCCATAGTACATACTGCATAGCGCCTTGGGGGGTGCTATCTCAGGTGGGCAGACACCATCAGAGACAGCCCAGGGGACCTGGCAGGGGACCAGGGGACCTGGGAGTCACTCAGATCTGGCATTGCAGACCTCCGGCAGACATCCTCCTGCTGCACTGCACACAGAAGCCACAGTCTAACTCTCGCGGCCGTCTAACTCTCGTGGCCGTCAGAGCGTAACCATGGTAATGCTCGCGAAAGTTGAGGCTGACAGGAATTTGATGTGTGGATGACAGAGCTTGTACCTGGCAGGTACAAATCGTTTGAAAAAGCTGAGTGAAAAAAAAGAGTCTGCACAGGGGGGAGAGCAATAAATTATAATGCCGGGGGGGGGGGTGTCTGGGGGGAGCAATGAATGACACTGCCTGATGGGGGGGGGGAGCTAAGAGAGACACACAAAGCACACTGGCTAACAGGTCCCCCCTCCCTGCAAAGTAAAATTCGTGTCTCTTTGCCCTCCCTTGTCAGGCATCAGTGTGTGCACTGGTCTTTTGTAAAAACATATACCGTAATATCCAAATTTCTTTGTTCAAACAGTTGCTTTTACTTTCATATTATGTTATTTAAATATTTACCTTATAAGTGGTATAAATGTTAAAAAAAGTTCTGAGCTTCCCTTATTTTGCTTCAAAGTTCTTTATTTTTTATTTTTTCCTGAAACTTCCCACTTAAAATTAGAGTGCGTGTTATACTCCGATAAATACGGGTATATGGTTTCTATTATTATTTGCAAGCACCGTGATAATCTCCTTCCAACTTCTCTCCCCTTTTTTGAAAATTTGAACTGTAGCTCCCCACTCATGCAGCCCCAGACCATGACACTCCCACCACCATGCTTGACTGTAGGCAAGACACACTTGTCTTTGTACTCCTCACCTTGTTGCCACCACACACTCTTGGCACCATCTGAACCAAATACGTTTATCTTGGTTTTATCAGACCACAGGACATGGTTCCAGTAATACATGTCCTTAGTCTGCTTGTCTTCAGAAAACTGTTTGCAGGCTTTCTTGTGCATCATCTTTACAAGAGGCATCCTTCTGGGATGACAGCCATGCAGAGTGATGCAGTGTGCGGCGTATGGTTTGAGCACTGACAGGCTGACCCCCCCAACCCTTCAACCTCTGCAGCAATGCTTGTAGCACTTATACGTCTATTTCCCAAAGACAACCTCTGGATATGACGCTGAGCACGTGCACTCAACTTCCTTGGTCGACCATGGCGAGGCTTGTTCTGAGTGGAAGCTGTTCTGTTAAACCGCTGTATGGTCTTGGCCACCATGCTGCAGCTCGGTTTCAGGATCTTGGCAATCTTCTTATAGCCTAGGCCATCTATATATAGAGCAGGAATTTTTTTTTCAGATCCTTAGAGTTCATTGCCATGAGGTGCCATGTTGAACTTCTAGTGACCAGTATGAGAGAGTGAGAGTGATAACACCAAATTTAACAAACTTGCTCCTCATTCACACGTGAGAACTTGTAACACTAATGAGTCACGTGACACCAGGGAGGGAAAATGGATAATTGGGCCCAATTTGGACATTTTCATTTAGGGGTGTACTCACCTTTGTTGCCAGTGGTTTAGACATTAATGGCTGTGTGTTGAGTTATTTTGAGGGGACAGCAAATTTACACTATTATACAAGCTGTACACTCACTACTTTACATCATAGCAAAGTGTCATTTCTTCAGTGTTGTCACATGAAAAGATATAATAAAATATATACAAAAATATAAGGGGTCTACTCACTTTTGTGGCTTGTAGGACCAATGCAAAGACATACATACAAGACATCTTCTACTGCAAATCCTCAAATTTGTTGTACCTGATCATGTGTGCAAAATGCCCTACAGGTCCCCATGTCTGTGAAATGTAAAAAAATTAAGCTGGCAAATTAATTTACACAGATCCACTATTAATAACAACTAAAATGACCTGTCTGTAGCAGCCCACTTCTGCAGGAGAGACCACAACCTAAATGACCTAAATGTTATGGATCTGAAGGGAAATTTTAAAGAGCTTTAGTCACAACATACACTTTAATTTTATATCATAAGCATTATAATAGCAAAACAAATGCTAGTTATTTTTGACAATCCAATATAAGATTACTTTAAAAATCTCCTTTCATGTTGTGAAAGAAGATCTATGATGGTCATTACTTTCCACAACTTTCTGGATTCCTTGCATGCGTTGCAACTTCTCCACTGTCCATTCCTTTGCTTTTTATTTTTTTTTTTATATCTTACGACTAGACATCCCATGGTACATTGCTGTGTGCAAGCAATGACTCCTGCATTGATTCTGCCTCCTGAAACTCCTCCTCTCTTAACCTCTGTAGTTCAGAAGGCAGGCTCTGTTAAATGTGTACCAGTGAAAAAGTGGCAGAGATTTAAAGGGGGTAAATGTATGGGGATTCTTCACAAATTAAAGTAACATTAAAGGTTCATGCAAAAATTACCTGCTCTGTGCAGTGATTTTTGCATAGAGCAGTCCAGACTCTCCTCTTCTCGAGTCCCCAACCGGGGCTCCTGGCTCTTACTCTTCTGCAAGTGCCCCCATAGAAAGCTGCTCTATGGGGGGGGGCACTTGTGCAGGCTCACTTCTGAGAAGCCTTGTCTGCATCTATAGACACAGACCGGGTGGCTCGGCCCCAGGCCTTTGCTGCCTTGTCACATTATTTGATTGACAGCAGTAGGAGCCAATGGTTCCCACTACTATCAATACGCCCATTGAGGAGGGAGACAGTGGAGAGAGCCACTGCTTTTGTGCTGGATTGAGATCAGGCCCAGGTAAGTATAAAGGGGAGCTGGGGGGATCCTGCAGCACGGAAGGCTTTTTACCAAAATGCATTAAGGTAAAAAGCCTTAAGACTTTAGAACCATTTTAAGTTTTCAAATTTAAGCTCAGACATGTTAATAAGAGCAGAGCTTTTTTTCAGCGGGAACGTGGGGGAACGCAGTTCCGGCACCTCCAGCACTGAATGTATGCAGTGGCAAGGGGTAGTGGGGTGTACTGTGCAAGGGTCCAATGATGCCAGCTGCTGGGGGATCTATTCTTGCTGGGGGGTATTATATTGCTAGTGGGCCAATTGTGGATGGGCGGATCTACTGTTGAAGGAGGAGTCTATTGTTGCTGGCTGCTGGAGGGTCTATTGATGCTGGCTGCTGGGGAATCTATTGTTGCTAGGGGAAATCTAGTGTTGTGGAAGGGGTCTATTGTTGCTGGGAGGGTCTTATGTTGCTGTGGGTCAATTGTTGCTGGAAGCGATCTACTGTTGATGAGGGGTCTATTGTTGCTCACTGCCTGGAGATCTATTGTTGCTGGGGGGGTCTATCGTTCCTCTGGTGGGTCTGTTAATGCTAGGTGGTATTTGTTTGAAGAGGTCTATTGTTGCCGGGGGGAATCTGTTATTGTTGGGGGTGTCTTTTACTGGGGGGGGGTTGATTTTTGCTCTGGGGGGCTATTGTTGTTGGCTGCATAGGATCCATTTTAATACCTTTATTGTCATAATTACAAAATTCCATTAGGATTACTTGTGTAAAGTATCTCACGCTTACCCTACACATCAATCGACTTATTGAATTTATATATAGAGGTGCCGCTACTCATAAAAGGCTTAAATACTCAACCCAAATACATATACAAAAAATAAGTGTGCAATTAATACAAATAAATTTATATATAAAGTGCTTGAAAAACATGTATGTGTATACATAAAGATTACTTAGCACCACAAAAAAGATACTTGGTTATGTTTTCTCTAAAAGAGATGGTTCTGGGAGGTGGGTATGGGGTGGAAATAAAGGACGGTGCTTGGAGGTGGGTAGGGGGACAGAGACAAATGGTGACACGAGAGAGGGGAGTTCCTGCACCTATTCTCTGAGAAAAAAAAAGCCCTGAATAAGAGTATGCTAGAAATACAACACGGAAATGAATATATGATTTTAAATTACACTTTAAATCAAAAAAAAATTTGGAGTGGAAATGCAAATTCATAAAAAAATTCAGGACTGTGGCCTAAATAGAGACAGAAGTTTTATGTGAAACTTTGATTTTCTGTGAACCTCCATCACAGGAACATCCCTTGGATATTTCCACATCAAAGGGACTTTATAAAGATTTACACCATCCCTACTACCCACTAAGGTGTGAAGTGTGACAGGATGGCTCCTCCATCTCACTCAGACATTTACCCATATCTAGTTATCCTAATTGATTTAGCACCCAATACCATTCATGTGTGTCAAGTTGATAACATCTGTATCTCTTTGTTGTTACAGTACATATATAAAATAATGCTTCTTTCTATCATTTCCTATTGACTGAAGAAGAGGCTAAAGCAGGGTACACATGGACCGAAAGTCAGCTGGTTCAGGAGAATCAGCTGAATATCGGTATGTATGTAGCGCTGTCTGTTCAACAGAAGCCAGTCCCGCTATTGTCAAACGGTCCTGCTGGAAAACCAGCATTCAATCAGCACTTGCAGCCAATGGCTGCAGCACTGATCAATGTAGTCCCCGCTGTCAAAATATATTGACACAGCGAGGGAGATCCCTGTATTCCCATGGCTTGTGTGGATGCGCGGACCTGTGAGTTTTTTTAGTTAAACAAAAAAAAAAAACTCAAGGTGAATACCCTGCTTAACGTGGCTCAGAAGTTTGCAGCTTTTAGTTAGCCAAAAAATGGTATAACCTTAAATCAAAACTTCTACTTTTGTCGTTGGCTAACATGGCACAACACTTGCTGTTGCCAAATGCTGTAAAAAGCTTGTTTTTTTAGAATACATTAGCGCAAAGTTCATTTTAGAAGTGATTCATCCATTAATAGTTGGCTCTGTCTGATGCCTAAAGAAGAGCATCAATCAAAGATCAAAAAATTATAAAAAAAAGAACACTTGAAGCGGGCAAAGTATTTAGGGACATTATTTATAAAAATAACCTGTGTTTCAATGTGAAAGTTTTATTAATACAGCGCTCACCTGATATCTGATGGCTGCAATTTTAACTAAGGGCAGCTGAAGCCAGCACCGGTTCTGTTCCAGGGAAGTCAGCAGCTGCAACAACACAGCTCTCCTCCACTGATATTCCAGGAGTCAACAGTGGGAGAGGCTACGTCATTCACTGAGGCAAAAAAGGAGGAAGTAGAGCAGGACCATATTAAAAAAAAGGGTATTTGGAGATCAAAATGTTTTTTTTAATATCCAATTGTATTACACAAGGGTGAAAGAATTGTAATCGGAGGAATTAAAAAAAAACAGAGTGAAGGTCAGCTTTAACGTGGTTGTAAGCCCTGTTATATATATATATATATATATATATATATATATATATATATATATATATATATATATACCCAGTGAAGTGACCAGCATTTAGGTGATACACAGAGATGAAACAAATTTTCCTACATAAATTGCACCTGCAGTCTTTTCTTTTCTGCAGCTGTTTAAAGTGCAGAATTTATACATTTATACATTATTGTCTGATCTTTCAGAAAGCAAGGGTGGGCAAGCTGAATTTACACTCTGCAGAACTTATTGGAGGGAAGGGATAAACCCACTCTTCACACAGAACACAGGTATAGAGATGAAGCTGTAAATCACAGGCTGTGTGCTATAGCTCCCTCCCCTGTTACATTTTTTTTCTCTTGGTGTCAGGAAAACTTGTCAGAAGTGACTCATGCAGATAACAGAGTAATCAGGCTGCAGACAGAAATTACACTTAGTGCTCTGGACTGAGACAAGTACAAACTACAGAGGTATATGCTCTGTTCATATTTCATGAAAGAGGTTTACAACCACTTTAAATTAGATTGAGGACATATTTTTGCTATGCTCCCTGTTTAGCTAACCCATATTTGTTTTTTGTAATAAGTGGTAACAACCAATGATTTAATAATCTGCAGTGCGTGGGGTGTATGGTAGCAAATAACAATATCATGTGTCTTTATGGTAATAATTTTAATCTTGAGAAAAACAGAGATCTCGAGAGTCAATAGGGCACAGCTGGAAACATAGGGATTTGTAAACAAATTTGGCCTGTGTTTCTGGAATGAAAGTTATGAAAAGTGAGAGCCAATACTGGCAATATGGTGGAGGTTGGCAGACAGATGAGTGCAGAAGTGGCTGAATGGAGGATTCAGGCAGTGGACTGGGAACTGGTGCTGTGACAGTAATGCCACGTACACACGAGCGGACTTTCTGGCAGACTTGGTCCGGCGGCCTGGACTCCGTCGGACAATTCGATCGTGTGTGGGCTCCAGCTGACTTTTTTTCCCAAAAGTCCGACGGACCTAGAAATGAAACATGTTTCAAATCTGTCCGACGGACTCTGCTTTCTAGCATGCAAACCGTTCGTCTGTGTGCTAGTCCGACGGACCAAAACTGACGCATGCTCTGAAGCAAGTACAAGACGGAAGCGCTCGGTCTGGTAAAACTAGCCTTCCTATCGAAGCTAGCACATTCCTCACGTTGCTAATTCTGTGATCTTTTAATACAGCACATTCTTTTCTTCTTTATAATGCGAGAAGAATGAAGTTGTTTTGCTGCTCATATTCACACAGACTTCTCACAAACTTCTTTCTTCATTATTTATCCTCATGTCATGACTAATATTATAGTTTTTAAAAGCCAGATCTCCATAAATAATGTTGAAAATTAATTATTTGACTCATCTTTTTTACTTTTATATTTCAACAAGATATATTTTACAATTTGTGAAAAAATGTTAAAAATCTATTGATTTAAATTTATAATTTTTTTCAAGTTACCACAATAACATTATTATCTTGTATTGTTTAGGAACCTTAATGAGGTTGGTGTCCCTTGTTAATTTGACATAGGGGGTTATTTTCAAAAGGCAAATCCATTTAGCACTACAAGTGCAAAGTGCACTTGAAATTGCACTGAAAGAGCACTTGGAAGTGCAGTCGCTGTGTATCCGAGGCGCACGTGCAAGAAAACAAAAAAGCTTGCACATGATTGGATGATAAAATCAGCAGAGCTTCCCCTTCATTGCAGATCTTCCCCTCAGATTTACAGCGACTGCACTTCCAACAAGTGCACTTGCAGTGCAATTTAAAGTGCACTTTGCACTTGTAGTTTGCACTTGAATTGCAAAATGATTTTGCCTTTTGTAAATAACCCCCATAGTCTTTTTGACATGTACCTGCCTACTCACAAACAAAATGTCCTTTTTGAAAAAAAAAACACATAGTAAATAATTTTAGGTAAATAAAATAGCCATTTATTCTGGGAAAAAAATAAATGAGGAAGGCAGCACTGGAGACACTTTTGGAATTTGTGAAGCCTTTTGTCCCCCAGGGCACACATCAAGTCAGTGGAAAACAAAAATGGGATCTTTCGATGTCCATAGAATAGGGAGCACAATCTGCGTCTTCTGTCAGACCAGACTGAAGCCAGGCAAACACTTTCGACTCTTCCGTGGAGCCTTCCCTGCACGCTGCCCTGCAGCCTTCCCTCCACGCTTGTCTGCAGCCTTCCTTGGAGGCTGTGCCTCTGGTGGTGTACTTGTGGCAGGAGGAGGAGGAGGGGCTTCATCAGAAATATGGCTGGTTTGAGTAAGCTGGCCCCTCAACCCCTTCTGAAGGGCCTCATAAAAAAACCCCCTTCTTAAGTTCCATCAACCTGGTGGCCAAATAAGTACCAGCATTGGGGGGGGGGGGTTACTCAGCATTTGGCTGGCTTCCCGAATGAGGGCAAGTGATTCCTCCTCTGTTCGGGTCATCTTCCTGGGCCTATTGGTGGTAAGGCGGAGGGGAGGCACCTGGCATTCAGTGAGGCTTCGACTGGGCCCAGCCACCTCCTGCCTGCTACTGGGCACGGCCTCCTCTTCTCTACCACTGGGCAAGGCCTCCTCCTCTCTACCACTGGGCATGGCCTCCTCCTGGCTGAGCTCATCCTGTGTATAAAAAAAGGGACAGAGTTGTATTTTTTGCTTCCTCAATCACACACAATTTCTAGCTCATGACTTGCAAATATAATTTTAAACAAATAGAAAAGGCTATCATTTTGACCCCACCATTATTCTAGCTGTTCACCAATCTTTGAACAACATTTTTGACCACTACTGTCTAGTGATATTTATACATAATAATAATTGTGATTACATCATTGATTTGTAAGCAATTCAAACATTTTAGTTTACATCATTAATATTTAGACAATCCAAAATTAACATTAAAAGTATACCAGGCAGCAGCTGGGTGCATCCACTTCATCAAGGATGAAAGGGCCCGGTTCTTCCTGGGACACCACAGCTGAGGTGGAGCGAAGGGTGGAGGGAAGGGTGGAGGGAAGGGTCAAAAGCGATTGCCTTGCTTCTGTCTGGCCATCCAGAAATCTCAGTTTGGGGTAGTCCACAGCTTGGGGACATAAACCTTGTCTGCTGCTGCACTTGATTTGAGGGAATCCTGTATCTTCTTGTGTTCCCGCCTGTACATATTCCGCAAGATCCCAATTTTATTTTCCACTAACTTAATGTCTGCCTGGGGGACTCAAGTCTTTACAAACTCCAGAAGTCTCCCCAGTGTTGCCTGCCTTGCTTGCTAATTGAAATACAAGGGGTGCTTGACCTCCCACAGGTTTCAGTTCTCTTGATAGAGGTCAATAAAATGACTTAAAAAATCCTCCTCCTTAAAGGGATTCATTTTTTCTGAAAGACAAGACACAAGATAAAAACTGTAATGTTAGTCCAAACTCCCAGTATTATCTTTATCACAATATAGGGTGCACACACACACACACCAAACACATACACAAAACACATACACAAAACACACACCCATGTTTAAATCTTACCTTCGTTTATGACGCTCGCTACTTCCGTTCGGACATACATAGGTCAACGTACTAGCTTTATATACACTGCGCATGTGTCATGCACCGCCTGCGTCGCCCGCCCCTGACGTTCTTTAGAACAAATTTTCCCCGCCCCTTCACTCTTCGTTGCGCAGTGGGAGTATATAGATAAAGATGGCGGAGAGATTATCAGGAACTAGCGTGGAGGAAAGCCCGGAGCCACAAACATGCAGATCCAGGAGGAGATATAAGGCCACCAACATGGCCTTTGAAGAGATGGTGGAGATGGTGGCCATATTGAGGAGGGAGGACTATAATGGCAAAAAAGGTCCAGACACCAGACACAATATGTGGAAGGACAAAATAATGTCTTCAGTTGTCACCACTATTGAGCAAAAATTTGTTATTAAACGGGCTAAAGACCAATTAAGAAAGCGCTGGTCTGACCTAAAAACTAGGGAGACAGAACAACATTGCAGAATCAAGAAGGTGCTTAAAAAAGTAAGTACTTGTCGTGTGTTCCTATTGAGATACTTAACTTGCATGCTGATCCATATGCTTTTCGTTTATACAGCATCGTTCGTAATTATCGTTCTTTTTAAACTACATATGATTATAATTAAATGTCGTTCGTTTGGCAAGAAATACAATGGTACAGGGTTCTACATACATTTAGGTCTTGATGATTTGTCGTATTAAAAGAAGTTTAGGATATTGTTGTGTAGATGTGTTTGAAACTAGAATGCAAAAAAATGATTTAGTGTAATGTAAGGACAGGACACAGCAGCTGTTTCCACATCTGGACTCAGGAGCACTAGTGTACTGTGTGACACCAGAGAACATTTTTGAGGGTAATCCACACGGAGGCTCCAGGGGATACTTGAGGTGTCTCCATCTGTGAAACTTGGACAAAAATGGTAAGTATTGCATTTTGGTTAAAAGGGAATTTGAATCATGTCTTAAAATAGCTTTTTTCTCAAACAGACAATTGTCCACCACTTCAAAGCAAGTTTTCATATTCCTATTTCTGGACTCAAATATCACTGTGTTAAGTATACCTTTTATTTCATTCTCATAGGGGAGAAAAGACTCAGACAACAGTCAGAGGATCCCAGGACCCCACAAACTCACCAGCCTGAATCGGGAATTACCCCAAGCCCAAGACCACGCCCACCCGAGGATTTGGAGGAAGGAGAGGTGGAGGAAGTGTGTGAGATTTGCACCCCACCAAATGAGTGTCTGACACCCCAGCTTAAGGTAATCTATTTAGGCGTGCATATTTCTAAATACATTTTTCTCCTCAAATTTTAGGTGATGTTCTGGTTGTGGAAGGCCAAGCGGCGGACCCATTTACCACAGACAGTGCACAAAGACTCATTGGGCAGATAATGGTCTGGAATGGCCAAATTGATGCAATGCGCAATCAAATAGACAGCATGAGAAATCGGCTGGACAGCATGCAACAGAAAATTAAGAACATGATTGATGTTTTGGGGAGAATACAATCACTTTTTTCCTAAAACATCAATCATGTTCTTCATTTCAGTTAAACATTTTATCTTTTTTATGTTTTTCAAGTTGTTAAATAGTAAAAGCCAAATTTAGCAGATGCACACGGTGTGTCAACATGTGCTATCTGCCATCAGGGGATCTCAATGTACGCGTTTTGTATTTGCAACCCCTTCCTCATAATGCTAGTTTGTGAGAGGAAGGGATTTCACCCACAAAACACATCCATTGATCCCCCATGATGGGAGATAGCACATGTTGACATTACCCATTTGGAAATGTGCATCTGCTAAATTTGGCTTTTACATGGGTGACATCACCAGCACATTTTTTCACATGTTGAACTTTGTAAGTTCCAGAGTTGTGTTTTTTTATTATGTGTGAAAAAACCCTGTTGTAAAAAAAAAAAGTTTTATAAACAAATGTTTTTTTTAAAAATATGCATAAAATAGCCAAAAAAAATTTAGATTGATAAAAAAAGTAAAAAAAGAGAAAAATAATAAAAATTTAAATGACGTTTGAAAAACATGCACCTTTGAATGTGCGCACAGTAAAATGTTTTTACTACAACAATGTGTGTGGCTTCTTCTTTCAATACTCAATACCAGTTTTGTAATTCTTTTTGTGTTTACAGTGACAAAGGGCTTTATTGACTAAAGGGAAATGCACTTGGCACTACAACTGCACTAGGAGACAGCCAAAAATAAAATCAAACAGGAATAGAAACAAGAGATTTGATCCAAATAATTTTTTTTTTATTAGTTTAAAGTTTAAATATGTTCTGGCATTGCAATGGCCCCCCTACCATCAAAATAACTGACATATCTGTCCCGCACTTGACGGGCGGTTTGGGGGACCAAGCCAGTACGGCCAGTATCCAGGTACCAACAAAGTCTGGGGAATGCCCAGGAAAAAGCCAAAGTCTACTTACCACCAGTATCCAGGCCTGTGAGTGCAGATTCGGCACTAAAGGCCCAAAAGAAATTAGATATGTTTGTGAATGTCTTCTAAAAAAATTATGTAGTATGCAACAAGACATGATGATATAATTTATTTTATAGTCCGCCATATTGATGGCCGAGAGGAACAAATGGAACCGGCTGGCCATAATCCCGAAGGCATTCTTCACAACTCTTCTCGCTCTGGCCAGCCAGTAGTTAAATACTCTCCTCTCCGGGGTGAGGGACCTTTGGGGGAACGGCCTCATCAAGTGCTCGCCAAGACCGAAGGCTTCATCTGCAATGAATACAGAGGGGAGTCCCTCAACATTCTCGGCATCAGGTGGCAATCCCAGGCCACCAGTCTGGAGACGCTGGCACAACTCGGTCTATGCAAAGACTCCTCCATCTGACATCCAGCCGTTCTTCCCCACGTCCACGAACATAAAATCATATTGTGCCGATACCACCGCCATCAATACTACACTATTAAACCCCTTATAATTAAAGTAGTAAGACCCCGAAAGGGGTGGTGGCAAAATGCGAACATGCTTCCCATAGATCGCCCCTACACAGTTGGGAAAGTCCCAACAGTCAGCGAACTGGGAGGCCACAGTCTGCAATTCCTGTGACGTGAAAGGAAACTGTGGAGTCAAACAAGAAAAAAAAATATTTTTAAACATAAATTTGCAAGCAGATTACACAAAAACATTCTTGCACAACAGTAGTATAACATTTTTTAAAAGTATTATTTAAAAAAATCTAAAATATAAGGCCCGCTTATAAGATTCCTCACCCTCTCTGATGGCCCATTGATCAATTTGTATGTGGGGGTGGGGGGTGGGGGAGGGTTCTAATTTAGTAGAAGACCACACATGACATTTGGAGACATTTGAGGGGGTGGGGGAGGGTTCTAATTTAGTAGAAGACCACACATGACATTTGGAGACATTTGAGGGGGTGGGGGAGGGTTCTAATTTAGTAGAAGACCACACATGACATTTGGAGACATTTGAGGGGGTGGGGGAGGGTAAAGCAGTACAATGGAGCTGACAATATACATTGTTAAAGGGACTAGGCTATAGGTGTATATGGGCCCAGGATTGCATGGTGGGGAGGTTAGTGAAGGCAAATATGCATGTAGGCCAAAAAATGATTTACAAAAAAAAAACATGCATGCATGAAGATAAAGGGGACATTCACAGCATATTCCAAGCATGGTAATTAGGCAATGAGGAAATTAATACAATACATTAGCAAACATTAAACACATATCATTTAATGTTAAGGGATAAAACTTACCTTAATATACTTCTTCTGCAGGACCTGAATTAATGCAGAACAGGTCTCCGGGATAATGATCCCCAGAGCCTGGGGGGAGATGCCTGTTGAGAACTTAAGGTCCTGAAGGCTTCTCCCAGTCGCCAAGTAATGTAACATGGCAACTAGCCTCTGCTCCACAGTGATGGCTTGCCGCATGCAGGTATCCTACCTGCTGATATAAGGGGTCAGCATAGCCAGCAGACGTTGAAAAACGGGGTTCGTCATCCTGAGATAATTCCTGAAATCCTCAGGATTATTCTTACGGATCTCACGGAGCAAAGGCATGTGCGAGAATTGGTCACGCTGGCGCAGCCAATTCTTCGTCCATGAACTCCTCCTCGCCCTGTTCATGGACTGGGCTCGGGTCAAAGTATGAACCCCAACACCAAGCCCCGACGCAGCACGAACTCGAGAACGAGTACGTCCAAGCACCATGGCTTCAGAACGGTCGGCTGGTAAAACAAACTTAAACGAACGCACTGAAGAACAGCAAGACCTATGAAGAGCGACCTGAAGATCAGGAACGAGCGGACCAGAACGGCCTGCTATACAGGTTACAAACTGACCAACACGCACTGAAAACCAGATACAAACCTCACAAGCACAAACTGAACCGCAGAAAATGATCGAAATAAGCTGAAGTCTGAAAAGCGCAAATCGTCCCTAACCAAACTTCTACTAACACGCAGTAAACACGTGATTAGCAGAAGGAGCCCAAAGGGTGGTGTACTGGGGCTTGAACTTCCTTTTTCTAGTCCCGTCGTATGTGCTGTATGTCACCGCGTTCAAAACCATCAGACTTTTGGAGTGATCGTGTGTGTCCAAGTCCGTCCATTTGTAAGTCCGGCGGACCTACGCTACAAAGTCCGTCGGAAAGACCGTCGGACCTAGTCCGTTGAAAAGTCCGCTCGTGTGTACGCGGCATAAGATAGACATAGTTCGTTTTTGGAAAAGGGTTGAGATCCTGGTGTGCACTTATTCAGTGGTTCAAGTACTAGTGTATTAAAGGAGGAGAGTGGTTTACACAGGGGTAGATGATTCAGCAGCCACTTCTATTAACCCCTCCCAGTCATTATTAGTCCATCCATTTCTAACTTTGTTCCTATACATTTATCCATCCATTCACCCATCTGCCCATTTATTCCTATCTTTATCATCCTTATTATAAGTATACATGGGTTTTTAATAAACGTTAACTTATTAAATAACAGTGGCAAGACTGCAATGTGGGGCTGACAGTCATCGGCTTAATCTACAGAAGTACTTCTGGAAAAAATGAACTAAACCGATCTCCCTAGTCCTTCTGAGCTCTTTTATACTAGCACCCACCCACTCCAGCTGCATACTTACCTTAGGAGAACAACAGCAACCGTCCCTAAACGAAAGCATAGTTTTTATCTTCTGGCCACTGTTCTTTTCAGCACTGGCCACAACTGCACAGGGTCATACAGGGCCACCTGCAGAGAACGGGAATTCTGAGATGGTCCTATGGAAGTCTATGAGTGGTCGCTGCTCAAGTGCAGCCAGTGTGGAGGAGAAATTCTGTCCTCAGGGTAAAAATCTGTGGCTCAGAGCAGGCTATGGCTGCCCATCTGAGGTAGTAACTGGCGTAAGGTATACTACAATCTAGATTTGGAGAACTAGGAAGGGAGCACCAGTGAACTTTTACTAAAACTTTACATGTCCTATATAATGAATATATTATAACAGAAATACAGAGGCTACTGCTACTGGCGACTTTCTTTGGAAAAGCTACTTACCTGACTGTTAAGCTGACTCACTGGATTCAGTATTCACTGACCTGGCTGGAACAATCCCATAAGTCAATACAATCAGAGAAATGTCAGAAGTCCTTATCTCAAAGTCTCACATTAGCCGGAGGACTAGCATTCTCAAAAGTCAGCAAAGGCCACCTCCATGTTTATTTCATGACAGGTTTTCTTTCTATATTTTAGCTCCGTAAGGCTGCATTCACACCTATGCAGTTTTGGTGCTGTTTGCATTTTGCAGATTTGCACTACAGAACATGTCCCATAGGAAACGATGTTAAATGGACTGTAGTGCCAATCTGCAAAATGCAAACAGCACCAAAACTGCATAGGTGTGAATCCAGCCTGAAGGAGTTTTGCCATTTTTGTCATTAGTAAATTAGTGATAGCTATATCACTTAAAGGGACTAGACCTTTAAGCAATATTAAACCCAAAAGCAAACATTTATTTAATTGCAGCTTGCCTTTTCTTAGATGTGATTGCTGCATTAGTTTTCTTTTTCAGACTTTCTGTCTTCTATTTTCATCTGGTCATCCAGCCAGTAAATCTGTTTTCTTTTTTCCAAAAGAACAAGTTGTCTTACAGATGAGTCAGGTACAGGAATAAAGTACACTATTCAACACTGAAGGGGGAGCTTATTTATATAAAACCTTTATCCCAAAAGGGAAAAATGCTTGCTGTAACTGCTTATAAAAAGGGATGAGCTTGATGTTCGGGTCGAACATAAGTTCGACTTGAACATCAGGTGTTTGTCCGTTCGCAGAACAGGGAACATTATGGGGCATTCGTGGGAAATTTGAGCGCCGTGGAATGCCCTATAATGCACTGTGAGATCGCAGTGCATTGTTGTATGATGATTGGCCAAAGCATGCACCTGACCTACATGCTTTGGCCAATCACAGTGCATTCTGCTGAGAGAGCCATAATTGGCCAAAAGCATGGTGCCTTTGGCCAATCATGGCTCAGGGGGACTAATGCCGCGTACACACGGTCGGACTTTTCGTCTACAAAAGTCCAACGGACGCTGACGGACTAAAGCTGGCTGGTAATCCGATCGTGTGTGGGCTTCTCCGGACTTTCAACTGACTTTTTTTGCCTCAAATCCGACGTACTTTAGATTTGAAACATGCTTTAAATCTTTCCGACGGACTCGAGTACGGTCGAAAAATCCGCTCGTCTGTATGCTAGTCCGACGGACAAAAACCCACGCTAGGGCAGCTATTGGCTACTGGCTATCAACTTCCTTATTTTAGTCCGGTGTACGTCATCACGTAAGAATTCGACGGACTTTTGTGTGATCGTGTGTAGGCAAGTCTGTTCGTTAGAAAGTCCGCCGCAAGTCCGTCGAAAGTCCGCCGCAAGTCCGTCGAAAGTCTGTCGGACAGGCTGTCGGACTTTTGTAGACGAAAAGTCCGACCGTGTGTACGCGGCATAAGTCTACGCCCCACACTATATAAGGCTGCTTACATAGCCGTTGTGTGTAGTGTTGTTGGCGTGGACAGAGAGATAGCTTGAGTTAGATTAAGCAGGCAGGTTATTCAGTGGCAGTGTATTTGATATATACAGTATACTCTGCATCCAGTGTAGCCTATATCTACAGTGCTATCGGTGGTGTACTGTTTCTAATACACTTCAGGAAGTGTATTACTATATATATACAGTCTAGTATATATACTCTGTATTCAATGTTGCATATATATATAGTGCATTCAGCGGTGTACAGTATTTAATACACTTCAGGCGGTCTATCTATCTATCTATCTATCTATCTATCTATCTATCTATCTATCTATCTATCTATCTATCTATCTATCCTTTGCATTCAGTGTAGCGTATATATACAGTGCATTCGGTGGTGTATACTTTCTAATATAGGCAGTATACAAAGTATTTAATACATTGTGTACAGTTTCTAATACACTTCTGGTGGTGTACACAGTATATAATACAGTGCAGCCGTTGTACAGTTTCAAATACAGTGCCGGCAGTGTACACAGTATCTAATACAGTGTGTACAGTTTCAAATACAGTGCCGGCGGTGTACACAGTATCTAATACAGTGCAGCCGTTTTATAGTTTCGAATACAGTGTCAGCGGTGTACACAGTATCTAATACAGTGTGTACAGTTTCTAATACACTTCTGGTGGTGTACACAGTATACAATACAGTGCAGCCATTGTACAGTTTTTAATACAGTGCAGGCAGTGTACACAGTATCTAATACAATATGTACAGTTTCTAATACACTTCAGTTTCAGTTGGTGTACACAACATCTAATACAATGTGTACAGTTTCTAATATACTTCTGGTGATGTACACAGTATACAATACAATGCAGCCATTGTACAGTTTCTAATACAGTGCAGGCGGTGTACACAGTATCTAATACGGTGTGTACAGTTTCTACTACACTTCTGGTGGTGTACACAGTATAAAATACAGTGCAGCCGTTGTACAGTTTCTAATACAATGCAGGCGGTGTACACAGTATCCAATACTAATGTGTACACAGTATCTAATACAGTGTGTACAGTTTCTAATACACTTCAGGTGGTGTATTAATATATAAATAAATAAATAAATAAATAAATAAATAAATATATATATATATATATATATATATATATATATATATATATATATATATACACACACTATATGTACAGTCTAGTGTGTGTGTATATATATATATATATATATATATATATATATATATTCTGCATTCAATGTAGCCTATATATATATAATGCATTTGGTGGTGTATAGTTTCTAATACACTTCAGGCGGTGTATACAGTATATAATACAGTGTAGTGTGGTGCTGCAAAACAAAAAATACATCATGTTTGAAAGGCCACCAAGGAGAGGCAGACACTCACAGGCCACTAAAAGAGGGCAAGCAGCCTCTGTGTCTACAGTCAACAGTGCAGGCGGTGTACACAGTATCTAATACAGTGTGTACAGTTTCTACTACACTTCTGGTGGTGTACACAATATACAAAACAGTGCAGCAATTGTACAGTTTCTAATACAGTCGAGGCGGTGTACATAATATCTAATACAGTGTGTACAGTTTCTAATACACTTCTGGTGGTGTACACAGTATACAATACAGGGCAGCCATTGTAAAGTTTCTAATAGCTGCAGCATACTGCCAAGTTTGCTCCAGTGATGAGGAGGGAAGGGGATGATGAGGTCACTGACTGTACTTGGGTGAGAGAGGAGAGGAGGAAAGTGAGGAGGAGGCACTTCTCCAGTGAGGCAGGATGTCCTCTAGGGGGCAGCTTAAGGGCAGCCACCCTATTGCATCACACCGCAGAGCTCCGTAGGTGCAGGGCGCTGCTGACTCCCCGCTGACTTTTAAAAGTTCCTTGGTGTGGGCCTTTTTTGGCACGTGTGCAGCAGATCGCACCGCTGCTTTTTGCAACCTACTGTATGTCTGAAGTGAATCAAGCGTGGCCAGAACAGCAGCCACTTGGGCAGACATATGACAACCTGTCATGCAGTCCGTTGACACCAGAACTTGAAAGACCCACATCAAAGAAAAAGGCAGACTTCTCCTTGCTCCTCATCTGGGATCTCCAACCCTACTATACTGCACTGAGAGGAATGAAGGTATAGCAATAGGTGTCTCAAATACTTACAGCCAATCTGCTAGCAGTACACCACCAATTGATTTTAGCAGGCAAATTTCCCTACCCCAGTTGCTGAAGCATAAAAAGAAATTCGGTCCCAGCCATCCACATGCTCAGCGTCTAAATGCTAGCCTGGCCAAATTGCTAGCACTGCAACTGCTGCCTTTTCAGCTGGTAGACTCTGCCCCCTTCCATGAATTTGTGGAATGAGCTGTACTTCGGTGACAGGTTTCAAAACACCATTTCTTTTCACAGAAGACCATTCTGGCTTTCTACCGGCATGTGGAAGGCAATGTTTTGGCCTCATTGGACAGGACGGTCAGCAGTAAGGTTCATATTATCACTGACTCATGGTCCAGCAGGCATGGGCAGGGACGTTACCTTTCCTTCATGGCGCACTGGGTAACTCTGCTGGCAGCTGGGAAGGATGCAGAACAGGGTTCAGTGTTGGAGCTTGTTCCACCACCACGTCTCCAAAATGCTAGTGGTGATTCTGCCACAGCTCTCTCCTCCACCCCCTCCTCTTCTTTCTTCTAGGGCCTCTTCTGCAGATTCCTATCCTCTGAACCAGCAGTGCTCCGTAAGCGTTCAAGGGGCTACGCAAGCAGTCAGGCTAAAAGATGCCATGTGGTGCTTGAGTTGGTCTGCCTAGGGGACAGGAGCCACGCTGGGGCAGAGATTCTGTCAGCTCTGCAGGGGCAGGCCCAGAGGTGGTTGCCATGCCAGCTTCAGTCAGGAATGGTTGTATGCGCCAATGGCACCAACCTTTTCTCCGCCCTCCGACAGGGTCATTTGACCCATGCTCCATGTTTTGAACATGTCCTGAATGTGGTGGTGCAGCGGTTCTTGACCAGGTACCCAGGCTTACAAGATCTCCAGAGGCAGACAAGAAAAGTCTGCGGTCATTTCCGCCGGTCATACAATGCCAATGCTCGGCTGGCTGACATTCAAAGGGAAAGCAACCTGCCCACCAACCGCCTCATTTGTGACATGCCCACCAGGTGGAACTCAACATTTGCAATGCTGCAGCAGCTGAACACATAACAGAAGGCGATTAATGACTACCTGTGCGAGCATTACACCAGGACAGGGTCAGGGGAGCTTAGCTTCTTTTTGCAATGCCAGTGGCTACTGATTAAGGATGTATGCACTGTCCTGTCACCATTTGAGGAGGCCACAATGATGGTGAGCAGCAACAATGTAGGCATCAGTAACACTGTCCCTCTAGTTTTCCTGCTGGAGCACACGCTTTGTGGAATCATGGACAGGGCACTTGAGGCAGAACAGCCTGAAGGAAGATGAGGACTTCCTTTCCTTTCAAGACCCCCTTTAGCCAGATAGCATTCCTGTGGGCCCGCCAAACACGGGAAGAAGAGGAGGAGGATTGTGTCAGCATGGATGTAGAGGATAACACTCAGCAGCAGTCTTCAAGGGATGGTTTTCAGTTCCCAGAAACCCAAGGAGTTGTACGTGGCTGAGAGAAGGTACTTATAGATAAGTACCTTCCTTAGCGACCCAGAGGACTCAGAATCAAATGTCTCTGCAAACTTATGCTGCAATGCATCCTTGATTCTGCAAAGCCTGCAAAAGGACCCTAGGATTCGTGATATCAAGGAGAGGGATCATCCACGTAACAAGGGTAAAGTTGCAAAACTCATCCTGCCTTCGCAGAGGGAGCAGAGGATGAAACATCTTCCAGATGCCTTGAAGAAAGGTTTGTGTAACGCATTTCCAGACCCTGGGAGTTTACCATTTCCTGGTGCTGGACAATGTGTTGCTGAGGCTTCGGTCAGTCACAGGTTGGCCAGCTGACCGATGCCTTTAAACAATTTTTCAGCCCTCAGTGTCAAAGTCTGATTGGTTCAAGCAACCATTGCCAGCATCTGCATTGTATGGTGCAGAAATATCTAGGGGCAGGAGGAGACTTGGAGACCCTTCCAACAGAGCATCCACTGGGTTACTGGGTCTTGAGGATGGACCACTGGCCAGAACTTGCTCAATATGCAATTGAGCTACTGGCCTGTCCTACATCCAGCATGCTTTCTGAACGCACATTCAGTGTTGCTGGAGGGTTTGTAACGGTTCAAAGAATGCGCCTGTCCACAGACTCCATTGATAGTCTCACATTTATAAAAATGAATCAGTCCTGGATCAGCAGCTATTAACCTCCCTGGCGGTATGATTATTTAAGATTTTTGCTTCTCAAAGTGGTACAATTATTTTGCATAGAAATTTGGCGTTTTATATTGTAGGCCTGTAATTCTTAGCAATAACACACTTAAATCTGTCCACCAAGAGTCTAGTAGATATCTCGGGTATGATGAAGTTTTAAACACAAAATCATAAATTATAATATAATAAATAAATATAAATAATTAAAAAATAATAATATAATAATAATAAAATAAATTTCCCCCCGATTCACTATCGCTCAATTCTGCAAGTGTTCTAATTTACTATCGTTGTTTTCTAGCTGGTCTAAAGCCACTTTTGCCGTATAGGGACACTTTTTGGTTGCTATGGACAATCTCAAGTTTCCAGGCAGAAAGAACAGTATATGTAATATAAAACTGCATGCAGGGCATTGGGCAAAGCATTGGGGACAAAAAGGATGTGAAATGATTTCGCGACGCTCGCAGGAAACAGAGCACGGCACAGAGAGGCTTTGGGAGGAGGACACAGCCCGCAGACAGCATGGGGGGACATCACAGGATCCTGGGGACAAGGTAAGTATACCGCACCAGGATCCTGCGATGCAATCCCGAGTGTGGCTCGGGGTTACCGCTAATGGTGCTGAAATTTAACCCCGAGCCACACTCCAGAATACCGTCAGGGAGGTTAAGCACCTGATGCTGATGTAACTGATTGAATTTGCTATGGATCTGGAATCCCTTGAAGACTGCCTATGCTGCCTATCCTATTCCTCCTCAATCTTGATGATGCTAGCTTCCAACAAAATTTTTGTTTTAGGGCACCACCACCCAAGGCCCAATTTTTCTGCCCCTGTTACACAGGGGCATGTAATTACAATTTTTTATATAATATTTAACAGCAGGGCCTGTTCCTGCACCCAACAAGAGTAACTGTGAGGGCTTACAGTGTTCTGGCACCACCAAAAACCAAAGGCCCAATTTTTCTGCCCCTGTTTAACAGGGACATGTAATTACAGTTTTTGAAATAATAGTTAAGCAGGGGCCGTTCCTGCGCCCAACAAGATCCAGTCCAAAGAGCCTGGTAATGGACTGGGAGGGGGAACCCATGACGTTTTTTTCAATGATTTTTATCTTTATTGCCTGGATCCGATAATACATTACAGCCGCAAGCAATTTTAAATGACATTTTTTCCTTTAGAAATGTCATTTTGCTGTGTTACTGTTATAAACATGGGAAAGATGCGTTACTTTACAGGCAGACTAAGGAGAACCCCCCAGGCATGATATTTAGAGGAATATTTCATTATTATTCACCTTTATTAAAATTGCTGCTCCTGAAAAAATGGTAGTTTTTAAAACCGGGCCCCCAAACACTTTTTATGGCAATAACTTGCATATAAGCCTTTAAAATGAGCACTTCTGATTTTTCACGTTCACATCCAATAGACTTTAATGGTGTTTGCACACATTTTTTGCCTGTTCGCATGTTCTGCTGCAAACCAAATCGGGGGGTTGTTCGGCTCATCCCTACTTATAAGGTGTTAGCTGGAGTTTGGCTTCAATTTGTTAGTGTTTAAATCTGCTAGTACATCTTACACTCTACACCCCCCAGACTGAGAATGCTGCTCTCCAAAGGCGCCCCCTGTGCTCATTCATCTAGAGTGGGGCACTCTAATACAGGAGGTGTGTTACTGGCCAGATCACCGGGGGAAAACAGAGGGGAAAAATCCTAAAAAATAAATAATGCAGCCACTATCTTACATTTTTGGTTTTGGGCTTAATATCAATTTATCTTGGAAATCCAGAGAAATGATACATTGTGAAAATAGAAGAGAAGTAGTGTTATATAGTAAATAGGCACTACAATTATTCCAATGTTTTATTGTAAATCATTTTGCCAAGACAGACATTTAGGTAAATGGAGGACATGTGATTCATTACTGACAGAAGTGTTTTTCCTCACTATTCATGTCAAATGAGAATATATGTCATATAGATTTATTGCTCAATTTGAAGTCTGATATAATGACATCATTATTCCATACCAAACTAATATTTTAAAATAGTATTTAGCTTTTTTTCTGTCAGATGCATTAACTAAAAACTATTTTACATGTTAATATCAGAGAAAATATAATGAAAATCGTAAAAGTTATTGTTCAATTTTCAAAGTAATTTGATGTGTTTTAAGAAACAAAACATGGTAGGAATTCAAATAATGATCATATGAAAATATTCACATAGCTACATATAAAAGTTATGGCAAAAAGTAGCCAAGCTAAGTCTTCAAATTTTAACTTATGTTTTCCTATACAACCTATCCTTTTAAAAATGTATCTGTACATGATTTCATATGCTTCTGCCTCTAAACAGGTTTTTAGTGATAAACACCCATACACGTTTGCCTTTTTATGTTTAGCCATCTGATGACATTGTCCAAAGTGCCTATTTGCCTGTGTATTGCCTGTGTATTGTTGTAATTGCCTGTTTGTCGCTTACACTTTGTCATAATTGCCTATTGCCTGTGTATTGATTGTCTGTTTGTTGCCAGGTAATTTCATGATTGCCCACTTGTTCCCCACATACTGTCACAATTGCCTGTTTGTTGCCTGCATATTGCAACAGTTGGCCCTTCGTTGCCACACTGCTATTATCCCCATGTTTTGCCACAGGGAATCCAGTTGCAGAGAGCAGAACTCATATTAATGTTAGAGTTTAACCACTTCAGCCCCAGAAGGATTTGCCCCCTTCCTGACCAGAACATTTTTTGTGATTCGGCACTACGTTGCTTTAACTGACAATAGCGTGGTCGTTCGAAGTTGTACCCAAACAAAATTGATATCCTTTACTTCCCACAAATAGAGCTTTCTTTTGGTGGTATTTGATCATCTCTCTGATTTGTATTTTTTGCGCTATAAACAAAAAAAGAGCGACAATTTTGAAAAAAAAGCTGTATTTTTTTAATTCTTGCTTTAATTAATATCCCCCCAAAAAATATAAAAAAACGAATTTCTTCCTCAGTTTAGGCCGATATGTATTCTTCTACATATTTTTGGTAAAAAAATTGCAATAAGCGTATATTGATTGGTTTACGCAAACAGTTTTAGCGTCTACAAAATAGGGGATAGATTTATGGCATTTTTATTTATTTACTTTTTTTACTAGTAATGGTGGCAATCTGTGATTTTTATTGGGACTGCGACATTGCGGCAGACAGATCAGACACTTTTGACACTTTTTTGGGACCATTGACATTTATACAGCGATCAGAGCTAAAAATAGCCACTGATAACTGTATAAATGGCACTGGCAAGAAAGGGGTTAACACTAGGGGGCGATCAAGGGGTTAAATGTGTGTCCTAAGGTGTGATTTTAACTGTGGGGGAATGGGACTGCCTGAAGGAGGCTGATCGCTGTTCATACTTAGTATGAACAGCAGATGTGTCTCCTCACCCCTGACAGAATGGAGATCTGTCTGCTTACATTGACAGACCTCTGTATAAAGGGGTTGGGGGGCGGGAATTTGAGTGAAGCACACGGATGCATTAGAGAAATGAATTTAGAAAATGGTTTATTGATTGAGTCATTTCTTAGAACATAGGTTGGGGGTATACAGTTCAGTACATAAATTGTATATCAATACCTCAAATTACATATCACATATAAATGCATTGTCCAACCAAGGTTTAAAACAGTATTTTACAAGTACACGGGTCACGTAATAACATGATTAATTGCATTGCAGGGAATACTCATAAAAGTAGCTTGCGCATTAAAGCGCCATTAGAAATAATAGTAAAGATAAGATAAGTAGGAAAAATAATCTAAAAACATACATAATGACTCTGTTAGAAGATATATGTCAGTATTTTACAGTTGCACGGGTCACTTCAGAGCGTGATTAATTGCAGTGTAAATGATACTGGAAAACAAAAATGGATGCATTAAAGCATCACTTGGGAAAAAAGGAGAAAATATACTTGGTGAAGAGAAACGGCCGTGGTAGGTTCATGAATACACTGTTGTAACGGTAGTTGTTAGCTCTACGCGTTTCGGGACCTTAAAGTCGCTCGTCAGGAGCAAAACCGTATTGGTTATCTAAAAAGATGAAAAATAGGGACATGGGTGGTTATCTGAAAAAATGCATGGGCAAATGCAGAAAATGTGAAAAAACCCCACACATATCCATACATTTGTCCCACAAACTTACATGAGCGTGACCGCGCATGGGAGAGATCATCGCCGCACAAGACAATCCGGCCAAGGATGCCACTCCCCGGACCTGAGGGGGCCCGACCCGGCAGCGCAGCCAGCAGCGGCAATATCCCCAAGTAGTGATGGGGAAAAGGTGAATGGGAGGTATGGTGCATGGGAGAAGTGAATGGCCCCAGGCGGGGGAACCTGCCTGGAGAAAAAACAGCCAGTGAATGAAGTGCACTGGAATAGAAAAGGAATATGAGGGAATGTGCAGTGATGGAGCGTGAGAAATGATGAGGATCATAGTGAGGAGACGAAGAGAAGTGACGAGAAGAAAGGAAAGGGAGAGGAAAGATGGGCAATGGGAAGAGAGGAGGAAAGAGAGAAGGGGGAGGAAAAGGGGGAAAAGCAAATGAGAATAAATAAAGTGAAAAAAGATTGCCTGCTGCATAGTGAAATTGGACAAGAAAGCCATAGAAAGTGGTGTGAGGATAAAACTAGGCATCAAAGACAGAGGTGCCAATCACACCTTGGGGGGAATAAACCCCAGCCGGGTGAGCCGTCCAGATCTGACCTCCAACATCATGCTGTAGCCAATGAGGAACAGGGAACACACCAAAGGAGCCCGGCATGGCCAGCCCTGGGCGTCAACCTGGTCTCCCCACTGCTGGAGATGGAGAAGCCGGTCAGCTGATTTATAGGTGCCGAGTAGACACCAAACAGCTGACACTGATTGCATAACGCTGACGAGCAGTGGGGGAAATCCCGCCCACCCTATTTTTTATTGACAGACCTCTGTTCTGTGTCTCTCAGGAGTGATAGCCGGTGCCCGGCAAACATTGCAGCCGCCAGGAACGTGCATCGGCCCTATCGTCCCCCCGCCGATGTGCACGTGCCCCTTAGTGGTCTTAAAGTGGCCGAAGTATACCTACAGCGATTTGCCCAGGCGAGCCAACCTGCCACAGTGTAACTGCGGTGGTTGGTCATCAAGTGGTTAATAATTCACAACAAAGCCAGGTGGGAAGGTGCTCCACTGGGAAAACTCACAGAATGTAAAAGCAGTGGGGTTTATTTACTAAAACTGGAGCATGGAAAATCTGATGCAGCTCTGCATAGAAATCAATGAGCTTCCAGATTTTATTGCCAAAGCTTAATTGAACGAGATGAAGTTGGAAGCTGATTGGTTACCATGCACAGCTGCACCAGATTCCTGTGCATCAACTTTTGTAAATCCCCCCCCCCCCAGTGTGTAGCAGAGCAGCTTTTGGATGTGCTGACAGTATCTGTCCTGAAGGGCGGAATGTGGCCTGGCTGGTCCGTACCCAAATGGGGAGGTCTCCAGGAACATGGTGTGTCTCTATCCTTTCCCTACTTGTCGGAAACCTCTTCCTACTACTAATCAATATACCTACCAGAAGGGTAACCTGTCCCTACAATACCCACATGCAAAATGCATGCCAAGCCTGGGAGCCAGGGCCCTAAATAGGCTCTGCTGGACCCAAGATGGCTTCCAGAGTCACATGGGGCGGCAACATTCATTTGGATAGCTTTCCCAGTGACTCCTTAGGAAAGCATAGAGGAGCCATGTTCATTTTGACTTCTCCCCAAATGCTGCTGCGGTCGAGTGCCACCTACAGTGAAGAAAATACAAAGGGCATGTGTGTGTCTATTAAACTCTTTAATTCACTCAAGTCTGACAGTCACTGGTTGGTTGCTGAAAGAGAAGGAGTCATCATAGGATGGATTTTTTAAGTAAATTCAAGCTGCATGGCATAGTAAGAGGCTAGTTTTCATATGTTTTTGGTGAAGGTGAAATCAGTTTAGCTGAAATAACTATGCTCATCCCTATTCACTACCTGCTCTTAATTCCCAGTCTCTGCAAAACACAGTATAGAAGTCAAGGGTGTTCATCAGCATTCACTTTGCAGAACGGTATGTACCCTTTTAGTGTATCAACACAAAAGTCTTAGTTCCACTCACAGTTCTAATCCATAAAACCCTTTCTGTACTCTACTAAATTTACCTAGGTAATCTATCAAGAGGAAACCTTCACTTGTACATGGATGTGTTCTCTCTTCTTCTCTAGTCACTATTTCTTACTAACCTCTTCAAAACTTTCCTGGTACTACTCCCTTTCTCTGAAACACACTTTAGCATGCCATTGGACATATCTCATCCACCTCCCTGATCCACAACATCTCTCTTTCTACTGATATTTTTCCTGGACTGGTACTACTGATTTTTACAATACAAATACTGCTATCTTACCTCTTTTACATTTTAGATTTGGTTTATTAAGTAGCATGACATAATAATATGGTAAAACCAGTAACTTGCATCCCTAGTTGATCCAAAGGAAGGCAAAAAACATTATTAAGCGTAATTCAACTTGATTTAAGAGGGTAAATCATAAACCTTGGAGTGTAAATCACTGGTGCTATGTCCTATATCAATGTTTTTCAAACTTATTTCATCTTGCAGCACACCAAAAAGATCAAAAATTTTTTATGGCACACCTGAAAAGATTTCACAATTTATGTGGTGAAGAACTTAATTATTTTTTCATATATATTTAATCTTAAATTTTATGTGAAAGAGCAAATCAGATTGAAGCAAGGCTCCAAAGTCGACAAACAAGCATGCATTTCATAGTCAATTTTAAGAACTCTCTCTCTCTTTTTCGATTTGATTTCAGTCAATGCTAAAAATCCAAACTCACAAAACCACGAAGACACAAATGGCAGAATTACTTTGATTGCTTTTGAACTGATTGCAGGATATGACTTCTTGATTGTGATCCAAAACTCATTCAGACTTATTTCAGGAAATGTTAACTGAAATATATAATTAGAGCAATCGAGTTCTCCCGAGATCTCGCACAAGTCTAACGTTACGAAAGGAACCAATGAATGACAGCCTGACAGAGATTGCGTTTTTATACATGTTACTTTTTTAACTTTTGCAACATTGATTTACCATTTCATTTTTCAATAAGTTCAAGGTTTCAAAATGATAGCAACTTTAAACATTTTTCAAAACTCCCACGGCACACCTGCAAATCTCTTGCGGCACACAGTTTGAGAATCACTGTCCTATACGGTGCATACAACTTTCATAGAGACAGCGGCATCTGGATGAGAAAAACTGAACAGCGTGCCCCCTGTGCACACTGTAAGTTTTGTTTTGCACTTAATATGTGAATGCTGTATTGTTCTTCAGCAAATAGAACTGAATTGCTGTGTTCCTTATTATGTTAGTAGATAATGCTTGCTTATCCACTTATACAGAGGCAGTAAGGAATTAAGTGGGCATTTCTGCACTGCCTGACTCCTCCCATAGGGAAGTTCAAAGGTAAATTAAAAGGCCAATGATGGTCATGTGACTTCTTTTTTACTCTACATTTTTAAGGTAGAACTCCCCAGATACATTTTCGTATGAAACAAGGGAGCTGTACAGCATTTTTTTTTTTTTGGGGGGGGGGAGGGGGGGGTGTAAAATAATTTATTGCTGCAGATTGTGGTTCTGCTATAGAACAATAACAGTAAATTAAATATAAGTAAATGTAAAAGGCAACATAGCTACAAATTGGATGATAATTCAAAGTTGGATTACATTTATTATAGTTCCTTATTACACTCCACTAAGTAATCTTTTACTATTATGAATAAACAAGCAGTGCTGATTGTTTATTCCCATATTGAAAGCTCTCTCAAATTAGAGAGGGGGCAGGGGCTCTGTGTTGGCTGTACCCCTCTGCCACAGAAATGCCACAGGAATGCCCATGATAGGTATGATAGGTTCCTCCTCTATTAGGATCTTAAGATCAGGACAGCATTAGCAAAACTGGCACATGTGAGTGCTATGATAAATATTACTGTTAAGTTAGATGACCAGAAATCTGCTTAACCTGAGAGCTCTGAATAAAAAATAAGCTTACATGGATTCAATAGGTTGATTTACTGAGGTGCAGTTCACAATCGCTCTGACTTTGAGAGCACAAGTCGCATGAAATGTAAAAATCAATGTTTCCCTATGAGAGATGTCATAACTGGTCTGACTTGTGTCGATCTGACTTTTGAAAAGGTTCCTGCACTACTTTGGTCCGACTAGAGTCTGTTTTCAGCCCATTGAATTTAATGGAAGTCGCATCCAAGTCGGATCAGCATCTTAACTGATCCAACTTGTGACATGTGACAAGTGCTCAGAGGCAATGTTAGCAATGCAAAATGTAGTGAGAAAAAAACGGCATGGGGTCCCCTGAAATCCATACCAGACCCTTATCCGAGCATGCAGCCTGGCATGTCAAGAAAGAGAAGGGGATGAGTGCACGCCACCCCCTTCCTGAACATACCAGGCCACATACCCTCAACATTGGAACATGGGAGGGTACTTCGGGGCAGGGGGACTCTGCCTCCTCACCACAAAGCGCCTTGTCCCTATGTTGCTGTGGTGGTGGGGGTCTGCAGGCAGGCAGGGAACTTATCCCCTACCCATTCACTCCGAAAAAAAACAAAACAATGTAGTGTAAGAAAAACATGAGAAGGGTTTTGACAAGTCCAAGTTTATTAACCCCCCCTGGCGGTATTCCCGAGTCTGGCTCGTGTGGATTTTCAATACCAAAAGCGGTATCCCCGAGCCAGACTCGGGATCGCATCGCAGGATCCATGTAGAGAATACTTACCTAGTCCCCTGGATCCTGCGATGTCTCCCCGCTGTGATCAGCGAGCCGCCGTGTCTCGCTCGATTCACAGTGCCGAGTGCGAGCGTTGCGACGCACGGGGACGGAGTTCGGCGCCAAATTCAAAAAGTGAAACACACAGTACAGATACAGTATACTGTAATCTTACAGATTACAGTACTGTATAAAATAATTACACATCCCCTTTGTCCCTAGTGGTTTGCCCAGTGTCCTGCATGCAGTTTTATATTATAAAAACTGTTCTTTCTGCCTGGAAACTGGAGATTGTCCATAGCAACCAAAACTGTCCCTTTACATCAAAAGTGGCTTTAGACCAGCTAGAAAACAGCGATAATAAATTAGAATCACTTGCAGAATTGAGTGATAGTGATTTGTGGGGAAATTCGTCACCAAACACTAACGTAACGAAAGCGACAATTCTGCAACTGAGCAAATTTCAGTGTTTTTGATTTGATGACATTATTGAATAATTTTTATTATTATTATATTATTATTTGGTATAATTATTTATAGTTATTTATTATATTATAATTTTTTATTTCGTTTTTCAAACTTTATCATACCCAGGATGTCTACTAGACTCTTGTTTGGACAGATTTAGGTGAATTATTCCTAAGAATTACAGGCCTATAATATAAAACGACAAATTTCTGTGCAAAATAATTGTAAAGCTTTCAGCACCTAAAATCTGAAATAATCATACCGCCAGGGAGGTTAAAAATGAATAATGTCCCCCCGTGGTAGCGCCAACATCAATGACGATGGTTGTTACCACCGCTGACGCGATTATAAAAACCTCTCTTGCCCCGAAAAAAAACTCCCTCCGCTCTGTCAGCTCCAGTGTCTGACAGTTCTTATATAACTATGGGGCGTGGCTATGCAGTTATGTTACCCAGAGACCCCCCCGGGCCCCATCCTGCCCAGGGCGATGGCATCACAAGGGGGCAGGGTCTCTGGGTGACGTCACCTCATAGCCATGCCCCATAGTTATATAAGAACTATCACTTACTGGAACTGACAGAATGGGTCAACGGTGGCGGCGGCGGCGGCCATCGTGATTGACATTGGAGCTACCACGGTGGACATAATTAATTTTTAATAAAGGACTTGTCAAAAACCGCCTCATGTTTTTCTTATACTACACTTTTTTTTGGGTGGCTACGTACCCCTACCTATTCACATAGGGGGGGCAGAATCTGGGGGCTTCCAGATTCCGATAAGCCCCCTGCCCGCAGACCCCCACAACCACTTCCCAGGGTTGTGGGGAAGAGACAAGGTGCTCTGACCCGAAGCACCCCCCATGTTGAGGGCATGTTGCCTGGTATGCTTCAGGAGGGGAGGGCCCCCCCCCTTTCCTTACTTGCAAAGCTGCATAATCTGATAAGGGTCCCTTATGGATCCTGGGGTGGGACCCCGCACCGTTTTTGTTTTCAATAAATTTTGCATTACTAACATTGCCTCTGAGCACATGTTGCATGTCACATGTAGGATCAGTTAAGATGCTGATCCGACTTGGATGTGAATTCCATTAAATTTATTGGACTTAAACCAGACCTAAGTCTGACCAAAGTAATGCAGGAACCTTTTCCAAAGTCGGATTGTTGTAGGACCAAAGTTGCTGGCCAAAGTTGGATCGACAGTCGCACGACTTTCATGTCGCACCAGTGTGAACTGGGCCTAAAACTGGAGAGTGCAATATCTGGTGCAGCTCTGCATAGAAACCAATCAGCTTCCAGGCTTTTTGTCAAAGGTTATCTGAGCAAGTTGAAGTTAGAACCTGGCTACAATGCACAGCTGCACCAGATTTTGCACTCTCTAGTTTTAGTAATTAATTAATCAATTATGTCCTACACACCAGGGCAATATCTTTGTACCATCAAAAATATATTTGTGCCATCTCGCCAATGACCCCTTTTTCTCTTTTTGATTCTCATTATCTTCAACCATTCTTTTGACTTTATGCATAACATATATCATGTTACTGAATACTTGCATGTGTGTATCCAATTGCGTTGTTATTAATTTACTTGTATACTCTTGTTGATATATATATATATGTATATATCATTTTTGCAATTAATGTACTCTTTCTGATACTTTGGGTGATGTGGATCTGGAACAGCTTTTGATCCTGTTACGCTTTTTGTTTGTATTTAATAAATACTAAACGTATATAGTTAATAAGAAGATGACCCTAATAAATGACTTTTTAAAGTCAGTTTACAAGGCCATAAGAAGGATATTCTTTTAGTGCACACCACTGATAGTGCTTGTTTATGTAAGGATTCACACATAGGCTGTCAGTGCAACCTGACCCTTGTTTGTGTCTTCTGGAAGCTTTTAACACCTTACCAACTCAGGGATCTTTGACATTATTAGTTTGCTCTTTCTAGCCATGAGGGCAAAAAGTCAACTTACAGCAATGTCAAAGAACACAGAAGTTATAGCTTTACAATATATTATTATGAAATCTTTATGCCACTGAGGTTCTTACTAATTTTTGTTTATGTGTTGTCAAGTATAGAATATGATTCAGCTTACAACATAATCAGAATCCAAGGAAAGAATAATTATGCAGGGATGATAGATTTTAAAACGATATAAGTGGGTAAGAGGGATGAAAGAACATCTGAATAGTTTGATCAATTGTAGTTCGGAGAAACTTTTAAACATTTTATAAGCCTCTGAAATTAGAAATTTCTGACCTTGAAGCCCTTTTAAAGCCCATGCAAATCTAGACACATTCTGAAAAATGTGTATTTCGGAGTTGCAAATGATTCACATTTTTAAAGACTTGTTTGGGAGGCTTTTGCCATCCCAGCCTGACAAAATGATAGGGCCAAAAAAAAAAAAGAAAACTGTTGGGTGGCACTGATGGGCACAGATAGGCGGAGCTGATGGGCACTGATGGGCGGAACTAATGAGCAGGCACTCAAGGGCAACAATGAATGGCATCACTCATGGGCACTGATTGGTGTCACTGATGGGCACTGATTGGTGTCACTGATAGGCACTGGGGGGCTTTACTGTAATCAGGGCACTGATGATCAGTGCCCTGATTACCTGTCCTGGTGTACCCTGTGAGGAGATGCCGCTGATCGGCTCTCCTCGCCACACACTCTGTTAGTGTGAGGTGATGAGAGCTGATTACTGGCACTTCTGCATTTACATGTGACCAGCTGTGATTGGACACAGCCGATCACATGGTTAAAGAGCTGCGTCATCTGCTCTTTACAGAGATCGGAGTCGCACCATGTTCCTAGGACACCCGCGGACGCGAGTGAGTGGCCGTTCTGGGGGGACATCATATGACATCCATCCAGAACGAGAGCCGTACCACTCCACGAGTTATTTGACGGTGGGCGGCAAGTGGTTAAATGATGATTTAATTTATTGAAGTGTTACTAAACCCAGGACCCTGCATTCGCCATATCTGATCTCCCACAGTACAGAGAACATGGAAATTCAATTATTTTAGTAAATATAAATGGCTAAATGCCTTTTCTCATCAGCAGCGTATTGCAGTCTTATGACTTCTACCAGTGTTCAAACGAGCACCGGTTAAAGCTTCTAGGAGGAGTTTTCATTCTTTTCTGACTATCCTATGAGTCTGCGTGACCCCTGACCCTCTGTCTGGACAGTACCGATTGGCCATGTGCTGATCACATGCACCCTTCCCAAAAAAAAAGTAAAAGAAGGATCAGAGAAGACAGGATAAAACAGCCTTTTAACACAATGTGCAGGATTAACCCCATAGGTTCCATAGTGAGTATAACAAGCATGCTTTACTGCATATACAGACTGATTTTACTGTTGTGAGTTTAGTAACACTTTAAGGGAAAATAAAGCTGTCCAAACCTGCCTGGCCCTATGTGAAAAAATAATTGCTAGATCATGAATGAACTGTGATTAACCACAATTTTAAGAAAGCTGAGTTAAATTTCATTGACCACATCCAGGCCTGATTACTGCCAAACCTGTTGAATCAAGAAATCACTCAAAAAGGAGCTGTTTGACAAAGTGAAGCACGCTAAAAGATCTAAAAAAGCAACACATCATGCCACGTTCTAAAGAATTTCAGGAACAGATAAGAAACAAAGACACTGAGAGCCATTATCCACAAATAAAAAAAACTTAGAACAGTGTTGAACCTTCTCAGGAGTGGCCAGCCTGCCAAAATTACTCCAAGAGCACAACAACAACTCATCCAGGAGGCCATAAAAAAACCACAACAACATCTAAACAACTGCAGGCATCACTTGCCTCAAACAATAAGAAAGAGACTGGAAAAAATGGCATCCATGGGAGAATTCCAAGGCGAAAGCCACTGCTGACCAGAAAGAACACATAGGCTCATCTCACATTTGCCAAAAAACATATTGATTATCCCCAAGATGGACAAATATTCTGTGGACCAATGAGACAAAATGTTAACTTTTTGGAAAGTGTGCATCCCGTTACATCTGATGTAAAATTAACACAGCATTTCATAAAAAGAACATCATACTAACAATCAGACCTGGTGTTGGTAGTGTGATGGTCTGGGGCTGCTTTGCAGCTTCAGGACCTGGACGACTTTCCCTAGTTGATGGAACAGTTAATTCTGCATTTTACCAGAAAATCCTGAAGGATTTGTGACCTCAAGCTCAAGCGCACTTGGGTTATAAAGCAGAACAATGACCTAAAACACACCAGCAAATCTACCTCTAAATGGCTAAAAAAAAAAAAAAAATTAAGTTTTGGAGTGGCCTAGTCAGAAGTCCAGATTTAAATCCGATTGAGATTCTGTGGAATGACCCTAAACAGTCAGTTCATGCTCTAAAATCCTCCACTGTGGCTGAATTAAAACAATTCTACAACGAAGAGTGGGCCAAAATTACTCCATAGGGATGTGAAAGACTCATTGCCAGTTATCACAAATGCTTGATTGCAGTTGTTGCTGATGAGGGTATCACAAACGGTTATTAGGTTTAGGGGCGATTACCATATTTATCGCTGTATAACACACATTTTTTCCTCTGAAAATTGGGTGCAAATAATGTGTGCGTTTTATGCCCCGTTACTTTTATTGGGCTGCCTTGGAGGGGACAGGGGGCGGGATGAGCGCCGTCAGATTACATAGAGCGAAGATCTCCTGTTTACTCGGTGACCTCTGTAAAACGAAGTCCCGAGTTGGGACTTCGTATTACAGAGGCTGCCGAGTAAACAGGAGATCCTCGCTTTATGTAATCTGACAAGAGGCTATAGATGGGCACGGATCAGGCTGCATTAATGGGCAATGGTGAGGCTGCAGATGAGCACTGATCAGGCTGCAATGGTGAGGCTGCAGATAAGCACTGACCAGGCTTCAATAATGAGGCTGCAGATGGTCACTGATCAGGCTGCAATAGTGAGGCTGCAGATGAGCACTGACCAGGCTGCAATGGTGAGGCTGCAGATGGTCACTGATGAGGCTGCAATTGTGAGGCTGCAGATGAGCACTGACCAGGCTGCACGAGTGAGACTGCAGATGACCACTGACCAGGCTGCAATGGTGAGGCTTCAGATGGGCACTGATCAGGCTGCAATAATGAGGCTGCAGATGAGCACTGAACAGGCTGCAATGGTGAGGCTGCAGATGGGCACTGATGAGGCTGCAATAATGAGGCTGCAGATGGGCACTTAACAGGCTGCAATGGGGTGGCTGCAGATGGGCTCTGACCAGGCTGCAATGGTGAGGCTGCAGATGGGCATTGAATAAGCTGCAATGGTGAAGCTGCAGATGGGCACTGTCCAGGCTGCAATGGTGAGGCTGCAGCTGGGCACGGATCAGGCTGCACTGATGGGCAATGGTGAGGCTCCAAATGGGCACTGACCAGGCTGCAATAATGAGGCTGCAGATGGGCATTGATCAGGCTGCAATAGTGAGGCAGCAGATTGGCACTGACCAGGCTGCAATGGTGAGGCTGCAGATAGGCACTGATCAGGCTTCATCAATAGGCAATGGTGAGGCTGCAGATGGGCACTGATCAGGCTGCATTGATGGGCAATGGTGAGGCTGCAGATAGGCACTAATAAGGCTGCATTGATGGGCACTGACCCTTATTTTGCTTAAAATTTCTTTATTCAAAATTTAATTTTTTTCCTAAAACTTCCCTCTTAAAATGAAGGTATGTGCTATGTGCCTGTGCATGTTATGCGCCAATAAATATGGTACTTTTTCACATAGGGCCAGGCAGGCAGGTTTGGACATCTTTTTTTTTCTTAATAAGATAAATCATCTTTTAAAAACTACATTTAATCGGGCTATCTTTGTGTAATATTAAAATTAGTCTGATGATCTGAACCATTTAAGAGTGGCAAATATGCAGAAAACTAAAAAAATCATTGGGCAAATACTTTTTCACAGCACTGTAAATAAAAAAAAATAGTACCAACTTCAAGCAGCCCTGGAAGCTCTAAAAAATGTACAAAAGATCATCCAAGGGGCTCTGGGACTTTGATGTGATTTCATTAAAAGTGTGTTGAGAGGACTAAAACATTAAGATAGCTCACTGGCTCAGGTTAGGCTGTTCCTAACAGATAGGGCTACTCTTCAGTGGGTAAGTAAGTTACCAGAAAAAAGAGAAAAAAGCATGCACCAATGGAAGTATTGGCAGACCAAAGGATAACAGAGTCCAAATTAATTTTATTGGTTTACACTAAAAAACACATCCAACACATTTTCGGGGCCAGGGTGTCAGCTAAAATGAAAAACTTGAATGGACTCAATAAAAGGCTTTCCTGTGTGCATCTATGCAGGGAAGATTATTGTTGTACAAGGAGAATTACTAGCAAGCAGATGATTTTAACTGATCCCTGATCAAGGGGAGGTTTGTTTGGCCCTCGAAATACATTGACTGCTTTTTTTGTGTGTAAAACAAAAAATTCATTTGGACTCTTGTATACTTTGGTCTGGCATTCTTTCCAAAGATAAGTCAAGATGCAGATGTAAGGCAAAAGCCTAAACTTTATGGGAAACTGAATCGTAAAAAATAACACTGAAATTTGGATTTGGCACGGGACATCCAAATTTATAAAATTTGTTCCAAATCTGCTGTTGGAAATAGGGGATCAACTTTAGTGACAAAACTTGATCTTAGGATGTGGAGTAAAAAAGATCCAGTAGATCCAGTTTTTTTATGTAGTGGCACATGAACAATGATCAACATAAAGGCTGCCTCATTTTTTTTAAATAATTACATGGTTACAAATTTAATTACATGTATTGGTGATGTGACCTCTACATTGTTTGCAATAGTCAAAAAAGATTATATAATTTGAAGTGTAGTATTTTATTGCAACCTATCAAAATCCATCATGTATTGGTTCTTTATTAAATACGTTTTTTTTTTTTTAAGTTCAGTTTTCTAATTACTAATGCCCCGTACACACGAGCGGACTTTTCGACCGGACGTCCGATGAACTTTCCTAACGAACGGACTTGCCTACACACGATCACACCAAAGTCTGACGGATTCGTACGTGATGACGTATGACTGGACTAAAATAAGGAAGTTGATAGCCAGTAGCCAATAGCTGCCCTAGCGTCGGTTTTAGTCTGTCGGACTAGCATACAGACGAGCAGATTTTTCGACCGGACTCGAGTCTGTCGGAAAGATTTGAAATATGTTTCATTTCTAGGTCCGTCGGACTTTTGGGAAAAAAAGTCCACTAGAGCCCACACACAATCGAATTGTCCGACGGAGTCCGGTCCGCCGGACCAAGTCTGCCGGAAAGTCTGCTCGTGTGTACACGGCATTATTCATCTACATTTTTGAGGTGGAATGGAGAATAAATTCAAAACCTGCAGCAGTGCTGCACTGGCTATATTTGTGGACAATACAGCTGCCACATCTGCCAAAAAACGAAACAAAATTAGGAGCAATATCATTTGTGATCCTTCAGAGGAATTGGGGGTCTTCATTTGAGTCCATAAAAATTTACTTATTGCTAAAAATATAATTATATATTATAAGTCATCCATATGAAGATTCACTGAGAAAGTATAGGATAAGCTTTCCTGCTGCATACCAGCCAACCTTTAATGCTTAGCTGAAGGCATAGATTTTACACTAAAACATTGTTCCAGGAACTCAGAAATAAGCACACTACGTGCAGATCCAATGTCTTTTAATAAACTCTTAGAGACAGACAACTCAGCACTTTTTACCATGTTTCCATTTTGTAATGCCTTTTAAGACTTAAGTCTGCTTATTGCCAAGATTAGACAGACACTGTGCATATTTAATATGTATACCATATATAACAAAATCCATGGGACAACTGAGTGGCCTTAAACACCTATGGTTTGTCTGAAAGAAGGCTGCTATAGACACAATGATTCTCTGAACCAGCAAACCCCTTAGTAGTCCTGTAGTCGGTGCATAATTTCTCTTCTGATGTGTGTTTATATCTCTTGTGGTTTGTCTGTCTCACGTTAATTTTATCGCTTTGACTCTGTGTTTCGATGACAAGCCCTCCAACTCCTTATTCTTTAGCCTATGACTCTCGCATTTGCATCATGTTTCTATCTTCTCTTTTCCTATCTATGGCCTTGGGATTTTCCAAAACATTTAGCTGTGTTTAATAGAGTAGAGTGGATATGTATAGATACTTAATAAAGAAATTAACCAATCCTGTATGCACTACCCTGGACTTTAATCTGTCTATGTCCAATACAAATATAAATTCTTCCAAGTTTATGCTAGATGATGCTGAGCCTTTCAATATATTTTTTCCATCTTCAACAGCTTCCCTGCTGGTGCTGTCCAATTTTACTACTCCATAGAAATACAATGTAAAAAAAAAGTTATTGTTAAAAACCCATGATCTCCAGTAGAGCACCCTAAGCGTCGGTTCACACTAGGACGACTTGGGATCCGACTTGTAAGCCCTCAAGTGGCCCCAAGTCGCCCAAGAAGAGATTAACATTACAGGGAATCAGAGCGTCTTAATTGACACTACTGAAGTCGCTCCGACTTCAGAGCATACTCCCTGTACTACTTGGATCCGACTTCTAGGTGGAAAAATGCTCTCAAATGAGAGCATTTTTGCTGATGATTTTTCATGAAAAGTACTTATTTTGACAAAACATAAAAACCCTAGTAAGATCATTTGCAAATCAACATTTGTATTGTTTAATATTTTTTGTCTCCAAACAAGATCGTCCATTTAATGTAAACCTGTTTTTAATTAGATCCATCCTATAGGCAGGCAAATTGGTGTTATTTTGTACTGTTTTCCTGCATATTTATATATATATATATATATATATATATATATATATATATATATATATATATATATATATATATATATATATACACCGTATTTATCGGCGTATAACACGCACAGGTGTATAACACGCACATTAATTTTAAGAGGGAAGTTTCAGGGAAAAAAAATACATTTTAAATAAGGAACTTTGAAGCAAAATAACGGTCAGTGCCCATTTGCAGTCTCACCATTGCCATCAATACAGCCTGATCAATGCCCATCTGCAGCCTCACAAGTGCCATTAATGCAACCTCACCTTTGCCATCAATGCAGCAGCCTCACCATTGCCATCAATGCAGCAGCCTCACCATTGCCATCAGTGCAGCCTGATTGATGCCCATCTGCAGCCTAGAGGGGACAGGGAGAGGGGTGGCCCAGGAGACGGGACTTCCTTATACAGAGGCCGCCAAGTAAACAGGAGATTCTCACTGTATGTAATCTGATGGCGCTCGTCCCACCCCCCTCCCTGTCCTCTCCGAGGCATCTAAAATTGAAGTATTGGCGTATAACATGCACGTGCTATTTGCACCCAATTTTTAGGGTGAAAAAGTGATTGTTATATGCCAATAAATACAGTATATATATATATATATATATATATATATATATATATATATATATGTATATACAGTGGCTTGCGAAAGTATTCGGCCCCCTTGAACTTTTCAACCTTTTGCCACATTTCAGGCTTCAAACATAAAGATATAAAATTTTAATTTTTTGTGAAGAATCACCAACAAGTGGGACAAAATTGTGAAGTGGAACAAAATCTTTTGGATATTTTAAACTTTTTTAGCAATTAAAAAACTGAAAAGTGGTGCGTGCAAAATTATTCGGCCCCTTTACTTTCAGTGCAGCAAACTCACTCCAGAAGTTCAGCGAGGATCTCTAAATGATCCAATGTTGTCCTAAATGACTGATGGTGATAAATAGAATCCACCTGTGTGTAATCAAGTCTCTGTATAAATGCACCTGCTCTGTGATAGTCTCAGGGTTCTGTTGAAAACGCAGAGAGCATCATGAAGACCAAGGAACACACTAGGCAGGTCCGTAATACTGTTGTGGAGAAGTTTAAAGCCGGATTTGGATACAAAAAGATTTCCCAAGCTTTAAACATCCCAAGGAGCACTGTGCAAGCGATCATTTTGAAATGGAAGGAGTATTAGACCACTACAAATCTACCAAGACCTGGCTGTCCCTCTAAACTTTCAGCTCAGACAAGGAGAAGACTGATCAGAGATGCAGCCAAGAGGCCCATGATCACTCTGGATGAACTGCAGAGAACTACAGCTGAGGTGGGAGAGTCTGTCCATAGGACAACAATCAGTCGTACACTGCACAAATCTGGCCTTTATGGAAGAGTGGCAAGAAGAAAGCCATTTCTCAAAGATATCCATAAAAAGTCTTGTCTAAAGTTTGCCACAAGCCACCTGGGAGACACACCAAACGTGTGGAAGAAGGTGCTCTGGTCCGATGAAACCAAAATCGAACTTTTTGGCCACAATGCAAAACGATATGTTTGGCGTAAAAGCAACACAGCTTATCACACTCAACACACCATCCCCACTGTCAAACATGGTGGTGGCAGCATCATGGTTTGGGCCTGCTTTTCTTCAGCAGGGACAGGGAAGATGGTTAAAATTGAGGGGAAGATGGATGCAGCCAAATACAGGACCATTCTGGATGAAAACCTGTTGGAGTCTGCAAAAGACCTGAAACTGGGACGGAGATTTATCTTCCAACAAGACAATGATCCCAAACATACAGCAAAATCTACAAAGGAATGGTTCACAAATAAACGTATCCAGGTGTTAGAATGGCCAAGTCAAAGTCCAGACCTGAATCCAATCGAGAATCTGTGGAAAGAGCTGAAAACTGCTGTTCACAAACGCTCTCCATCCAACCTCACTGAGCTCGAGCTGTTTTGCAAGGAAGAATGGGCAAGAATTTCAGTCTCTCGATGTGCAAAACTGATAGAGACATACCCCAAGCAACTTGCAGCTGTAATCGCAGCAAAAGGTGGCTCTACAAAGTATTAACGCAAGGGGGCCGAATAATTTTGCACGCCCCACTTTTCATTTTTTTATTAGTTAAAAAAGTTTCAAAAATCCAAAAGATTTCGTTCCACTTCACAATTGTATCCCACTTGTTGGTGATTCTTCACAAAAAATAAAAATTTTATATCTTTATGTTTGAAGCCTGAAATGTGGCAAAAGGTTGAAAAGTTCAAGGGGGCCGAATACTTTCGCAAGCCACTGTATATATATATGTATATATATATATATATATATATATATAAAAGTGTATATACAGCGGGCATAGAAAATAATCTTTAAAATAATCACATTTTGTTGCTTTGCAGCCTGTAATGAAGACAGACATAGTTTTTGTTTCATCCAGCTGTATTTACTAGTGCAACTTATAACATCCAAGTGAAAGATATAACACCAACATGTCAGAAAAAAATTAAAATAAATAAAAACCAGAATCACTGAGTTGGAAAAAGAATCCCCTACCTTATGTCAGTATTTTGTTGAACCACTTTTTGCTTTAATTACAGCCTTTAGTCTGTTGGGATATGTCTCTACTAACTTTGCACATCTAGACTTTGCAAACTTTGGCCACTTTTCTTTGCAGAATTGCTCAAGTTCATTTAAATTTGATGGTGACCGCTTGCGGACTACAGTCTTCAAGTCATTCCACAGATTTTCAATAGGGTTTAAGTCTGGGCTCTGATCAGCCATGCAAGGACAGTCTCCTTTTGCTCCTTTAACCACTGTGGTTATTTTTGCTGTGTGCTTTGGGTCATTGTCATGTTGGAAGGTAAACCCTCTTCCCATTGACAACTTTCTGGCAGAGGGCAGCAGATATTCCTCAAGAATTTGATGGAATTTTGCCCCATCCATTTTTCTTCTATCCTGACAAGTGCTGCAGTCCCTGCTGCAGAGAATCACCCCCATAACAGGATATTATCACCTCCATGCTTTACTGTAGGAATGGTGTTATTTTGACGGTGAGCTGTATTGGATTTCCGCCAGACATATCGTTTGATATTAAGGCCAAGTAATTAAATTTTAGTCTCATCTGACCACTTTAAAAGAGATTCTGAGGCCACCTGGAAAAGAGTGTTATGGTCAGTTGAGACTAAAATTTTATTATTTGGCCTCAACACCAAGTGATACAGTATGTCTGGCTTCGCAAGTCGCAAGTCAGGAGTCGCAAGTCAGATACTGGTCTGTGTGAGTAGATCTCTTGTAGGCTTCAATTTCCAAGTCACCCTCTTAACATGTAAAATATAGTCCATAAAACGGTAATTTGTCATAGTTTGCATCTTCCTTTGTTAGCTTATTCCTTTTTTTTCTCATCCACTGAGTTTATGTGTTAACTAAAAGATGGATGAGTGGTGAAATGACTTCATCATTATAGAACATGTCCAGCTGAATGTGACTACCTACTACTAGCTATACCATGACCTGAATAAATGAAAAACTTCACAGACGATTAAATCATTATTTCTATAAAAAGCCAAATTACAGTTATAACTGATTTCAGACTTTGCATTTGTGTTGAATTGCATTCAAATAGCATTACTAATCTGAGCTGTGAACGTCTGGATTTCAAAAGCCGGTAAACTTGTTTGAACTTATTTGGCTTAAGTATTGTGAATGAAACAGAGCCAAGTTTTAAGCAAGGTATTAAAACTATTCTGAAAGCATGTTATGCTGGTCACTATGACCTTAGTATAAAATTTCCTGCCTTTTGTTTTATGTAAAGGTGTAACAGACCAGTGGGATTTTGACTAGTTGATATACAGATTATACATGGCACACAGGTTGTTGATCTTTGCAATTGTGTCTCTTATGTTTATTAAAGAACATTAAACAACATTTTCAGGTGATACAATAGGAACATGAAAAAACCTCCTTTTAGTTAATGCGCTGTGTTGAGACACGACAGCAAAGGAGAGAGAGAGGGCAAGAGAGGGTGAGAGAGAGAGAGAGAGAGAGAGAGAGAGAGAGAGAGAGGGAAAGAGAGATACCTACCTGTAGTAGACAAAAGTGACCAAGCTGGCAATTGTGTAAAGGTGCATCCACCTTGTGGTGCCTGCAATTAATGTTTTTTCTCACAACCATTTTTATGTATTCAGGTAGTGCATGTTTGCTGGGTGTACACACTATTCAGACTTCTTTTTGAAGTTAAACTCCACCCAGCCTGGTTAAGAACAAATTACATGTACCATATTCCAGTAGTACTATGGAACATCCAGGTTGTCTTTCACAAAGTTGGGGCAGACAACACTCTTTCCTTTTGAAGTATACCATGCACACCGTTCATGTTTTGTGTATCTCTGCAGAAAATGCCTAGCTATCATCCAAGGTAACTTGTCATCTATTTAAAGAATATGTGGACCATATATGTGGGCAGATGACTTAATCTGAAACTACATTTTTCAGACTATCTTGGTTATGACAAGATTTCCTTAAAGTGATCGTAAAGTCTTTTTTTTTCTATTGAAATAAAAAAAACATGTTATACTTACCTGCTATGTGCAGTTGTTTTGCACAGAGCAGCACATATCCTCCTCTTCTCAGGTCCCTTGCAGGAGCTACTGGCCCCTCCCTTCTGTTGAGTGCCCCCACAGCAAGCAGCTTGCTATGGGGGCACCCAAGCTGAGCTACAGCTCTGTGTATCCATTTAGATAAGGAGCCACGGTTCGGCCCTGCCCTCTCTCTCTACTGATTGGCTAACTGAGTTTGATTAAAAGCAGTGGGAGCCAATGGCGCCTCTGGAGGGAGAGTCCCGGACAGCCAAGGCACTCGTGGACATTGCTGGATAGAGATGGGGCTCAGGTAAGTATTAGGGGGGCTGTTGCATACAGAAGGCTTTTTATCTTAATGCACAGAATGGCAAGTGCATCAGCTCCTACGTCATATACAAAGGCTATTTAAAGGCCCGCCATACAGCTACAGCAATTTGCCCACGAGAGCCAACCTGCTGCCGTATAACCACGGTGGCTGGTTGGCTAGTGGTTAAAGAGCTAGCTGAGGATACCGGACATCTCCATTGTGAGGACTTCCATTTTTCTTCCTCTTTTAGCAGTGACTCTTCATACTCACTAAGGAGGAACTCTAACGTTAAGCCTAAAGTTGATAATTCACACTGTTGCCTGTTGTATCACATATTTTCTGCCTGGGCCTGTGATTTCAGGGTTTTAGAGAAATAGTCTGACCTTCAACAAGAAATTCCTATTTCCCTTCATGCCTGAGCATACAGGTCACATTAGAGCCATTTAAGTTTGTTTAACCGCTTGCCGAACCAGCCGCTGTCATTTTGCTGTGGCAGGTAGGCACGATCCTGCGAGCCGTCATAGCTATACGTTGGCTTGTGGGATCGGGATAGCAGGCGCGTGGCCGCTGCTGGCCTCAAGCGATCACAGGCACGAGAGGCAGAACAGGGACATGTGTGTGTAAACACACAAATCCCTGTTCTGTTCTGTGAGGCGTGACAGATCTATTAGCTAGGAACCACAATCCGTCACTTCCTCTAGGTCAGTCCCCTCCCCCTGCAGTTAGAAACACACATAGGGAACACAGTTAACCCCTTGATCGCCCCCCAGGTGTTAACCCCTTCCCTGCCAGTGACATTTTTACAGTAATCAGCATTTTTATAGCACTGATCGCTGTATAAAGGCCAATGGTCCCAAAAATATGTCAAAAGTGTCTGATGTGTCCGCCATAATGTCGCAGTCCAAATAAAAATCGCAGATTGCCACCATTACTAGTAAAAAAATAATAATAATAAAAATGCTATAAATCTATCCCCTATTTTGTAGACGCTATAACTGTTGCGCAAACCAATCAATATACGCTTATTATTTTTCAAAATTGACGCTTTTTTTGTTTATAGCGCAAAAAAAAAAAACCGCAGAGGCGACCAAATACCACCAAAAGAAAGCTCTATTTGTGGGGAAAAAAGGACGTCAATTTTGTTTGGGTGCAGCGTCGCACGACTGCACAATTGTCAGTTAAAACGACGCAGTGCCGAATCGCAAAAATGGCCCGGTCATTCAGCACCCAAATCTTCCGGGGCTGAAATGGTTAACTGTGCTATTTGAAATTTGCATGTGACTTTTTGTGCTATAATGGTATATATCAGCGTTTTCTATTTCTGACTAGGGATGAGCTTCGTGTTCAAGTCGAACCCATGTTCGAATCGAACATCATCTATTCGCCCATTCGCCGAATTGCGAACGATATGGGCCGTTCGCGCCAAATTCGTGTGGCGCATCACGGCCAATAATTCACTGCTGCATTGCAGTGCATTGCTGGCTGATGATTGGCCAAGCATGCACTATGACCCGCATGCTTGGCCAATCACAGCGCCGTCTGAACAGAGAGCCATAATTGGCCAAAGCCAAAGAGGTGGCCCTGTGTAGTGTGTGTTCTGGCGTTGAGAGAGATAGAAAGAGAGACAGTGTCATTTGATTTAAGTTAGATAGATTAGGCAGGACAGTCAGTGAGTTAGCTGCACTTACAGTGTATTGTGTATATATATGCATCCCAGGTGTTGTGTATATATATATATATATATTTATATATATATACTGTATTCGGTTTAGCTAGATCCGTTCCTGTTATCTTGCTACTGACAAGCAGGCTTGTCTTGTTACAGTATTTACAGCTACCTGAAGAAAACTGCTGGTGTTCTTTTGATCCTATTAGTACCACAGTCAGGCAGCTAGACTATTTACAGTTAGTGTAGTGCGTCCTCCTCACAGTGTTCAGTTAAAGCTACAAGTTAGTTTAGTGTGACCTCTGCACAGTGTTCAGTTAAAACTACAAGTTAGTGTAGTGCACAGTGTTCAGCTAAAGCTACAAGTTAGGGTAGTGCGTCCTCCTCACAGTGTTCAGCTAAAGCAACAAGTTAGTGTAGTGCGTCCTCCTCACAGTGTTCAGCTAAAACTACAAGTTAGTGTAGTGCAACCTCTGCACAGTGTTCAGCTAAAGCTACAAGTTAGTGTAGTGCGTTCTCCTCACAGTGTTCAGCTAAAACTATAAGTTAGTATAGTGTGAGCTCTGCACAGTGTTCAGTTAAATCTACCTGTAGAAGGTTGGTGGTGTTTTCCTGATCCTATCACTACCGCAGGCAGCTAAATAAGCTACAAGTTAGTTTTTTGCGAGCTCTGCACAGTGTTCACCTAAAGCTACCTGTAGAAGGTTGGTGGTGTTTTCCTGATCCTATCACTACTGCAGGCAGCTAAATAAGCTACAAGTTAGTGTAGTGCGTCCTCCTCACAGTGTTCAGCTAAAACTACAAGTTAGTGTAGTGTGACCTCTGCAAGTGTTCAGCTAAAGCTACCTGTAGAAGGTTGGTGGTGTTTTCTTGATCCTATCACTACCACAGGCAGCTAAATAAGCTACAAGTTAGTGTAGTGCGTCCTCCTTACAGTGTTCAGCTAAAACTACAAGTGAGTGTAGTGCGACCTCTGCACAGTGTTCACCTAAAGCTACCTGTAGAAGGTTGGTGGTGTTCTCATACTACAAGGAGAGGCAGACAGTCACAAGCCAATAAAAGAGGGCAAGCAGGCTCTGTGTCTAGAGGCAACAGTTCTGGTCGTGGAGACGGTGCATCCTCATTAGCACGTGGCCGTGGAACACGCTTGGCCTTTTTTTTGGCAGCTGGCTGTGTTGAGCCGCAACATGTGGAAGACTTGGTCGAGTGGATGACGAAGCTGTCCTCATCCTCCTCATCCTCTCTCACCCATGCTCAGGGTACTTTGTCTGGCAAAGCAGCTGCCAACGCGGCCTCTTCCCTTGGCTCAATGGCATCAGTGACTCCTTCCCTAGCCCCACCATGTCCTCCTGAGGAGTCCCTTAAACTGTTTGACCACAGTGTTGGGTACATGCTCCAGGAGGATGCCCAGCGTTTAGAAGGCTCTGATGATGATACTGAGCTAGATGAAGGCAGTAACGTGAGCACAGACAGAGGGGGTGCCCAAGAAGAACAGCAATCTGGCAGTCAGTCATGCTGCAGCATACTGCCAGGTTTGCTCAAGTGATGAGGAGGGAGGGGATGATGAGGTCACTGACTCAACGTGGGTGCCTGATAGGAGAGAGGAGGAGGAGGAGGCACATCACCAGGCACATCACCAACAAAGGTGGCACATCACCAACGAAGGCAGGATGTCCTCCAGGGGCCAGTCTAAGGGCAGCACACTGACTGCATCACACCCCAAAGCTCCGCATGTGCAGGGCGCTGCTGTCTCTGCGCGTTATTCCAAAAGTTCTTTGGTTTGCCTTTTCTGAGACGAGTGCATCAGATCGCACCGCTGCTATTTGCAACATATGTCTCAAGCGTATCTCGCGTGGCCAAAACATCTCCCGCTTGGGCACCACATGCTTGACCAGACATATGTTGACCCGCCATGCAGTTCGTTGGCAAGTGTATCTAAAAGACCCACACCAAGACCCACACCAAAGAACAAAGAGGACCTCTCCTTGCTCCTCATCAGCTGAGATCTCCAACCCCACTATATCTTCAGTCCTCTCTGAGACCTGCACTGAGAGGAATGAAGGTGTAGAATTAGGTGTGTCACAGCCAAGTACTTGTGGGCAATCTGCTTTCGGTACACCGACGTCAGATTGTACCAGGCAAATTTCCCTGCCCCAGCTGCTGCACCGCCGAAAGAAGTTCGCTCCCAGCCATCCACATGCCCAGCGGTTGAATGCTAGCTTGGAAAAATTGCTAGCACTTCAACTGCTGCCTTTTCAGTTGGTAGACTCTGCCCCCTTCCGTGAGTTTGTGGAATGTGCGGTTCCTCAGTGGCAGGTACCCAAACGCCACTTTTTCTCACGGAAGGCGATTCCGACTCTCTACCTGCATGTGGAAGGCAATGTCTTGGCCTCGCTGGACAGGGCGGTCAGTGGTAAGGTGCATATTACCGCTGACTCATGGTCCAGCAGGCATGGACAGGGAGGTTACCTAAGTTTCACCGTGCATTGGGTGACTCTGCTGGCAGCTGGGAAGGATGCAGGACAAGGTGCAGTAGTGTTGGAGGTTGTTCCGCCACCACGCCTCCAAAATGTCACTACTAATGATTGTGACACACCTCTCTCCTCCACCCCCATCTCTTCTTCTTCCTCCATGGCCTCTTCCTGTGCTTTGTCCTTGGAACCAGCGGTGCTCTGTAGGCGTTCAAGGGGCTATGCAAGTATGCAGGCAAAAAGATGTGCTTGAGCTGGTGTGCTTGAAGGACAGGAGCCACACTGGGGCAGAGGTTCTGTCAGATCTGCAGGGGCAGGGTCAGAGGTGGTTGACGCCATGCCAACTTAAGGCAGGAATGGTGGTTTGCGACAATGGCACCAACCTCCTCTCCGCCCTCCGACAGGGACAACTGACCCATGTGCCCTGTTTGGCTTACATCCTTAACTTGGTGGTGCAGCGGTTCTTGGGCAGGTACCCGGGCTTACAGAATGTCCTGAGGCAGGCCAGGAAAGTCTGTGTGCATTTCCGCCGGTCATATAATGCCAGTGCTCGGCAGACCTCCAAAAGGAATTTAACCTGCCCAAGAACCGCCTAATCTGCGACATGCCCACCAGGTGGAATTCAACGTTGGCTGCAAATGCAGCAGAGGGCCATCAATGAGTACCTGTGCGAGTATGGCACCAGGACAGGGTCAGGGGAGCTTGTTTTTTTTCCCCATGCCAGTGGGCCATGATCAGGGATGCATGCACTGTCCTGTCACCATTTGAGGAGGCCACGAGGATGGTGAGCAGTGACAGTGCATGCATCAGTGACACTGTCCCCCTTGTCCACCTGTTGGAGCACATGCTGCGTGGAATAATGGACAGGGCACTTGAGGCAGAACAGAGGCAGGAAGAGGAGGACTTCCTTAGCTCTCAAGGTCCTTTTTATCCAGACAGTGTTCCTGCGTGCCAGCCGATCACACAGGAAGATGAGGAGGAGGAGGATTGTGTCAGTATGGAGGTGGAGCCTGGCACTCAGCATCAGCAGCAGTCTTTAAGGGATCAGTCCCAAGATACACATGGACTTGTGCGTGGCTGGGAGGAGGTGGCTGCGGACCATGTCGTCCTTAGTGACCCAGAGGACTCCGGACCGAATGCCTCAGCAAACCTACGCTGCATGGCCTCCCTGATCCTGCAAAGCCTGCATAAGGATCCTCGTATTCGTGGTATCAAGGAGAAGGACCAATACTGGCTGGCAACCCTCCTTGATCCACGTTACAAGGGTAAGGTTGCGGACCTTATCTTGCCGTCGCAGAGGGAGCAGAGGATGAAACATCTTCGGGAGGCCTTGCAGAAAGGTCTGTGCAATGCGTTCCCAGAGACTGGGAGTTTACAAACTCCTGTTTCTGGACAACGTGTTGCTGGGGCTTCGGTCAGTCAAAGAAGGAGCGGTGGAGAAGGTGGCCATCTGACCGATGTGTTCAGACAATTTTTTAGTCCGCAGCCCAAAGGTATGATCGGTTCCAGCAAGAATTCTTGATCTAATATTTCACAGCAGGGCCCATTCCAGCACCCACCAAGAGTAACTGTGAGGACTTACAGTGTTGTGGCACCATCACCACCATCACCAAAGGCCCAATTTTTCTGGCCCTGTTCAACAGGGGCATGTAATTACAATTCTTGATCTAATATTTCACAGCAGGGCCCTGTGAGTGCTTACAATGTTGAGGCCACAACAACACCTAAGGCCCAAATTTCTGCTGAGTATATAGGGCAGGCCCCTACTTTCAAACATCCAACTTACAAACGACTCCTACTTGCAAAGACATCGCCAGTGTCTGTTTTACATGGTGCATGAATAACTAGGGGCAAGATCTGACTTGGACACCTTTCCCACCGAAAATCCTCTGGGTTACTGGGTCTTGAGGATGGATCACTGGCCAGAGCTTGCACAGTATGCAATTGAGCTACTGGCCTGTCCTGCATCCAGCGTCCTTTCGGAACGCACATTCAGTGCTGCTGGAAGCTTTGTAACCGATCACAGGGTGCATCTGTCCACCGACTCGGTCGATCGACTGACCTTCATAAAAATGAATCAGTCTTGAATCATCACCAGCTACCCAGCACCTGATGCTGATGTAACCGAATAATTTTTTTTGAAATCTCAGATCCCTTCAAAGACTGCCTATGCTGATGCTGAGTGACTATCCTGAGTAATTATCCTCTTCCTCCTCAATGATCCTGCTGATAGCTTGTAAGAACATTTTTGGTTCTGGGCGCCGCCACCAGTGCCTAAGGCCCAATTTTTCAGCCCTGTTTAACAGGGGCGTGTAATTACAATTTTTGATGCAATACTTTGCAGCAGGGCTCGTTCCTGCATTCCAACTAGAGTATCTGTGAGGGGTTGCAGTGTTGTGGCATGAGCACCAGTGCCTAAGGCCCAATTTTTAAGCCCCTGTTTAACAGGGGCGTGTAGTTACAAATTTTGATGCAATACTTTGCAGCAGGGCTCGTTCCTGCGTTCCAACTAGAGTATCTGTGAGGGGTTGCAGTGTTGTGGCACCAGCACCAGTGCCTAAGGCCCAATTTTTCAGCCCTTGTTTAACAGGGGCGTGTAATTACAATTTTTGATGCAATACTTTGCAGCAGGACTTGTTCCTGTATTCCAACTAGAGTATTTGTGAGGGGTTGCAGTGTTGTGGCACCAGCACCAGTGCCTAAGGCCCAATTTTTAAGCCCCTGTTCAACAGGGGCATGTAATTACAATTCTTGATCTAATATTTCACAGCAGGGCCCGTTTCTGTGACCCACCAAGATTAACTGTGAGGACTTACAGTGTTGTGCCACCAGCACCACCACCACCAAAGGCCAAATTTTTCAGCCCCTGTTCAACAGGGGCATGTAATTAGAATTCTTGATCTAATATTTCACAGCAGGGCCCATTCCAGCACCCACCAAGAGTAACTGTGAGGACTTACAGTGTTGTGGCACCATCACCACCATCACCAAAGGCCCAATTTTTCTGGCCCTGTTCAACAGGGGCATGTAATTACAATTCTTGATCTAATATTTCACAGCAGGGCCCTGTGAGTGCTTACAATGTTGAGGCCACAACAACACCTAAGGCCCAAATTTCTGCTGAGTATATAGGGCAGGCCCCTACTTTCAAACATCCAACTTACAAACGACTCCTACTTGCAAAGGGAAGGAGACAACATGAAGTGAGATGAAATCTACCCCATAGGAAGGGAAGTTCTCTCCTGTAAGAGTTAATATGGGAAAAACTTTTCTCCTTTCCACTGATGCTTTATCACCAATCCTTGTTTCACTAAAAACTCCACATTTTTAAAAAACATTTGTCATTGGGACAAAAAGTGAGGTGAAATCTTCTGAAGAGGAGCACAGACAGCAAAACAAATGTCACAGGGGTGATAACCCTTCCCTATGTTTTCCAAAAAGCTTAAAAAAAGATTTTTTGGCTGGAGCTACACTTTAAAAATGTATCAGTTCAAAATTACAAACAGATTCTACTTAACAACAAACCTACAGTCCCTGTCTTGTTTGCACCGCCTGTATACTGCTGTTCATAGTATATAGGGCCAGGGGCCCCACGCCTTTCGTTTTTTTAATTTGGGTGCGGGGTTCCCCTTAATATCCATACAGGACACAAAGGGCCTGGTAATTGACTGGAGGGTACCCATGCCGTTTGTCTCACTGATTTTCATCCATATTGCCTGGACCCGACATTACATTAAAGCCGCAAGCAGTTTTTAAATTACTTTTTTCCTTTAAAAATGTCATTTTGTGCAGGGACTGTTCTAAGCACGGGAAACACGCGCCACTTTACAGGCATACTATAGACACCCCCCAGGTACGATATTTAAAGGAATATATTTTTTTTACTTTAGGCATCATTAAAATCACTGCTCCCGAAAAAACGGCCGTTTTTAAAAGTTTTTTTTGCATTGATACATGTCCCTGGGGAAGGACCCGGGTCCCCAAACCCTTTTTAGAACAATACCATGCAAATGCAAATTAGCCTTTAAAATGAGCACTTTTGATTTCAAACGTTTGAGTCCCATAGACGTCAATGGGGTTCTAACGTTCGTGCAAATTTTCGGTCCGTTCACAGGTTCTGTTCGGCTCATCCCTATTCCTGACTGCTGGGTTACACTATTACTGTTTGCTTGATGGTAAAGTGTCTTCCAGTAAACATACTTTCTGGTTTACCACAGTTTGTGTCTATTTACTATTGTATCTGCAGTAACACTGTTTACTAGGTTTGCCAGAGGGGCTGAAGCTGTTCCTGTGGTGTAAGGCTGAGTACAGAACCAAATATACTCAAGCAGCTTCTTTGGGGGTGGCGCTACATTAATGATAGCATTAAGGTTAGGTTAACATTAGAAAAGCATATGGATTGGAGACTGGTTTACTAAAAGTGTTGATAATCTTCACACCAAAAGTTATCCAGTCATGTGAAAGCAAATTACAGTTCACCCATTTTTTCTGCACATACTGTATTTGAATAATGGAAGTGAATATTCACATAGTCTATTGTGTGAAGAATCTCTACTCATTCAGTAAATTAGCCCAGGTAGGGATAGGATTGGCTGGCTCTGGCTCTCTTGCGGAGAAGCTGACCTGGCTGCCGATCAGGAATCTGGGTGGTTCCCAAAAAAATGGCCGGGATCCTTCCAGAGCCTAGAGTGGCTCAGTGTCATCAGCTGACAGAGTACGTTAACTGGCTGTAGGCTGATTCTGGGTCACAGAAGAGTACAAGTAAGTGCACACCTGTGACCTAGAAGTGAAGTATGGCCAAAAAAAACCTTTGGCCATACTTCTTTTTTTTAATACTAAACCATGGCTTCTGAATGCAAAAGGTTACTGTGCTTTGCACATAAGCATTGCTTCCTCTCAATGTTTTATTCAGTGTGAAGCAATAGTCTGGAAAGTATAGTACTCCATTGCAAATTTTGCATTCAACCAAAGGGAACACATTTTTAAATCATACTTTATACCCTGTATATTCTGTATATATATATAATATATATGTGTTTAAAATGGTGAGACAACATTTATTGGGTCTCTGAAGATTCTCATTTATCCAGGTCATGGTAAAGCTAGTAGTAGTTGGTCACATTAAATTGAACTTGCTCTGTACACAAATTTTTACATAAATCGTCACACCTCTCATCATGTTCTTGCACAGTCAACATCTACCGTGACACATTAAACAGTGAATTCAATAAGGTGATGGAGTCACCAGTGTGGCTATAAATGCTGAGGTATGTTCCTAACACTCATTAGAACTAAAGAAGCTTCTCTTTTAGACAGCAAAACATCTTCAATATGTCAGAACATATCCGGTTGAATGTGACAAACTACTATTAGTTGTTTTTATGAGCTGCTTTTATTTGTCGTTGTGTAAATACACAAACCTTCTTCCTGATGAATTAGTTAGTTTCACAAATTTACTAAATGAGTAGAGACTGTTCACTTTGCAAAGTGGATGTTTTCTAAGATTTATAAATGCAGTCAAGCTGTGTTCACTCTGAAAACAATCACAAGCATAGTAATTAACCAAAAAAATAGACAGTTAATTGCTTATAAATAGACTCACCTAATTTACTAATCTAAGTGATAATTAATGCAGGCCATACATGGAGCGAATTTCTTTGCTGCAACCACGATTCCCAAATCAACACAGACAGTGTTGACAGGGGAATCGCTCCCGCTGAGCCATTTTATTCTCCCGGCGGGGGGAGCAGTACCCACCGGGAGAAGACAGTGATTATTGCTAGCAGCCATACCTATCGATCAACTTGGTACATTCAGCCTCCCTATACATGGTTCAAATCTCTGCTGGTTCCTGCTTAACCAGCTGAGATTTGAACTGTCTATGACCGGCCTAACTTTGCATAGTGAATGCTAAGTGAGCTGTCTCTGTTGCCTTAAGGTGGCCATACATGAATTTCGATCCATGTATGGGCAGGTTGGTTGTACAGTACACAGGTCACTCTATCAATTCACTTGTCTACAACTAGCCTGTAGGTTTTTTCATGAATGATCAGTGCAGCCGGCTATAGCTAGCAATATTGAACATAGTATTCTGAAAGAAGGAAAGTTTCTCCACTTTCAGAATACAATAACTCAGTGGTAAGGATTCCCCCACCCACCTTGAATGTGTGGATAGCAGAATTGGATCATTTTTTGTCCCTTCAACACGCTGGTAGAATGAAAAAAAAATGACCAATGTATGGGCCGCCTTAGTAATTCTACTGGGTGCACTGGGTTGTGATACAAAAGAGGAGGTAAAAAACACATTATAGTAAACAATTTAAATTCTGATCTGCACTTTCTGATTATGTATCATGCATAGTATATAGAGTGCAGTTTGCTGGGTATCTTGGAGAAGGTAATGATTTCTTCCCTCTGACCCAGGCAGCTACTGATCTGTTGGATTAATGGGAGAACACGTTTTCCATCTGTACATCAATTACATCTATTGAATATTGTAGCATGAACTGTAGTGGGGATGTACTAAGGCCAAAAAAAAAAAAATTCTTTAGTTTTTGAAAGGGATTGAATTGCTGTCTAGTGAGTTGAGCGCTTTAACCGCATTGGGGATTAGCCGACATTCTGAACAAAAATGACTTTGTGTTCATGTCTTTATGTTCTACTTCCTTTAAACCCTGTTCCTGTTGTTGTTGTTTAGGTCAGGTTTTTTTCTGTTGCACATTTATGGTTGTTGGAATCCAGTATCTATGTGTCTTTGGTAGCTTAGTTTTCCTAGGCATTCACACTAATTTTTAGTTTCTCTCTTTAAAAATAAACAAAAGTTATGTAGGATTTATTGCTTGCATAGATTAAAACCATTAAAACGAAAAAAAAAATGTGTTTTGGAGTTAAACTATTACATTTTTTAAATATGCTTTTCCCATTGTTAAATGTACATTTACCAGAGTCAGTAGGAAGTCGTTGCAGAAATAGAGCTTAGCTTTACATAATATGCAAAAAAAAATTCTGTAATATATACAAGGGAATTTTACATGCAATGGGAATTTCATGAGCTTATATAGGAATTTTGAAGCTGTGTACTTTTATAAAGGCCCCTCAACTCAAAAAAAGACCTTTGTTAAGTTTTTTATTTGTAACATTAGAGTGAACAGTAGGTCTTGTTGTGAACAGTATGAACTGGTATTCCTCCTCAAACAATAGTTTGTACACCTTTCCTTGTTTCAGCATTGAAGGTGCAGCCATAACACAGGTGAAGGGACAAGAGTCAACAGGAAGGGGGAATTATTGATGTCAGCCCTATTCCTGAATTAAATGTTGGATAGCATCTCATTTGTGGTAAGGAGTTCAACTCCAATTGCTGTTGTCCATTGATAATATACCTTATGTGTGCACATGTGCTGCAACCTGTTGTATTGGAAGCCCAGGTTGAAAACCCCAACACTTTCATACTGTATTTCAATCAAACAGCTTCAGTCTTTTTCATGGTTTACAGTTCCTATTTAAAGTAAACTTGTACACAGAATATACGCATTAAAGCATTTGCATATTCTTAACAGGAAGTTCTTTAAAATCCAGCCTCACTGACCTGACACTGAATCACTGACCTCTGCAGCTTCAGGCATTGTGGAATAATTCATTCCCAGGATCACAACTGAGATGCTGATGCTTGACTGTAATCTGTTTCTGAACAGCTTACAGCACATGCTAGTTCTGAGGTTTACACAACTCTGCCACAAAGTAAAGCCCGGCCTGGTGGGGAAGGGCTCCTGATCCTTCTCTTCTGCAGTTCATTAACACTTATGTCCCGTACACACGATCGGACATTGATCGGACATTCCGACAACAAAATCCTAGGATTTTTTCCGACGGATGTTGGCTCTAACTTGTCTTGCATACACACGGTCACACAAAGTTGTTGGAAAATCCGATCATTCTGAACGCAGTGACGTAAAACACGTACATCGGGACTATAAACGGGGCAGTAGCCAATAGCTTCTCCGACTATACAAGAAGTGCAACCGGATGATACCAAATTCAGGTACATCTATTGCATTTAAATAGAAAACATTTAAGGATGTATTAATAAATACAAAGCTTAAAGATTAGCATCTTTTACATCTGCCTGAAGTTCAGCTTTAAACAAGAATAGAGATTGTATGGTGGAAAGTGATATTAACTATTTAGTTGATTCTCATAGAAAGAAAATACCAACCTTTTTGACAACTAACATAAATCAATAAGCTGCCAAACAAATTCACATAAATATTACAATGTCACGTCTATGCAGCTCTTTTAATTGCGTAGTTGTGATTGTTTGGAAAATGTTTGCACATAATGTAACATTGTTAAAGCTTTATTGAGCAAAGGATGGATCCCATGAAGTCGCACATTAATGCATTGCCATTGGAATGAATTACAGTCTCAGCCTGGGGCACGACCCCATGCATTTCACTCCGCCCCTCGGAGCTTAACCACAGAAATGGAGACTCTGAGTGGGGGGGCAGTTAAATATATCAACGGCCGCTACTCATGGGAAAAAAAATGTCAGGTCTGTTTGGGGCTGGCCGCAGGAATCCATATGTGTGAAGAACCGCATACACAGGTCACAAAAAATACCATAATAGCGAGCTCCCTTAAAAAAAATCCAAAAACATTGCTTTTCACACATTTTTTCCTGTGGCAAGTCCCATGCGCACCTGACATTTATTTTCCATTGATTGCCAGCCGTTGATGTATTTAACCACATGTTGGGGGCATGGTTTGGCGGGAGCCCAGGCTGAGACTGCCCTTCTTTCCAGTACCAGTGGGTCTGCATTGATATGCGGCCTCATGGTATCCCCCCTTTGCTCAACAGTGGTTTGGACCCAAGACAAGCTCCTTCCCTGGCCTGCACTCACAGTGGTGGACACACATTTTTCATTACCGGTTCACATTGTTAAAGCCCTGTTCACATTTGGGCGATTCCAAGTTATGGCAAAACATGCAATGGGTGCCATTCATCCTGAAATATGTGAATAGAATTTCAGAAGATGTCAAGGGAAATTTCAGAAGATGGAATGAAAGTCAATTTGATTGAACTTGATATTGATCCCTTTTAACAAGATTGCTTTCCTGTTTTCATTCCATTTCAATTAGATTGCAATTAATGTTTTAAACATGAAAATGAGCATTCGTTTGATGCAAGATCCTTATTAACTTCAGAGTAGAACCAGATTCTGAAAGATTGATGAAACTGGTCTTAGGTTTCTTAGTTTTTGGTGAATATTTTTTATGTTATTTGCTATTTCTAGCGAATTGAAAGTTCCAGAACATGAGAATTGCCACGTGTATGGCCAACCTAAAAGTGAATTGACACATTAACCCCTTCACGCCAACGTAACTTAAATATGGGGCCTTCGGCTTGAAGGGGTTTATAACAGGGTGTGCATGCAGCTGCACGCATCGCCCCAGTACCATTTTTTTAGAGTCACCGGTTGGCTTTCTCGTGATAACAATCAATGTGGCTAGGTAGCCGCTTGGCTGTTATCCCAAGCAGCGGGAGGGGATGTCCCCCTCCCGCCACCTTCCACGGCTCGCCCGGGCTCTCCCATCCCACCGGGAGGCCCGAGCGACCAGCCGGCAGGCATGGAGGCCCGGACAAGGCTGGAATCGGCTTTGATCGGGTCTCGGATCTAGTAACCTGAAAGCGTTGTCATGACATCGCTTCCGGTTTACTGAAGACTTAAAGGCACCAAATTTTAAAAAAATTACAGCATTTAAAACAGCCAAACTTGGCATTTTGAATGCTTTTAAGTGCAAAGGAGGGATTTGGGGTCTTATAGACCCCAGATCTCTCCTTAAAGAGTACCTTTCACTGCCTATTACTGTCACAAGGGATTTTTAATTTCCTTATGACAGCAATAAAAGTGATCAGATTTTTATTTTTTAAAGGAACAGTGTAAAAAAATAAATAAATAAAATAAATAAGAAAAAAAAAAAGGTAAACCGCTCAATCCCTCTGTGCTCATACGCAGAAGTGAACGCATATGTAAGTCACACCCGCAAATGTAAACAATGTTCAAACCACCCATGTGAGGTATCGCTGTGATTGTTAGAGCGAGAGCAATAATTCTAGCACAAGACCTCCTCTATAACTCTAAACTGGTAACCTGTAGAAATGTTTAAAGCATCACCTATGAGAGGAGTAGGTGAGTGCTTTGCCATTCTAGACTATGGGGATGTGTGTTTTTATTAATGCACACAGTGTAGGGAGACACAACTGTATTCCCTGCATGTAAGGGAGGCTCCATAGGATGATGTGTGAGAGAGGAACCACCTGAAAGAGGAAACTGGGGGCAGTGTTCATGGCACTGGCAGTGGTCATGGCACCAGCTTAAACTAATAACATAGACAAGGATTAAGAATTTGCATACTCAGTTAGTTATAAAAAAACAGATGCTGCCAGTGCTTTAACCACTTCAGCTCCGGAAGGATTTGTCCCCTTAATGACCAGGCCATTTTTTGAGATCACTGGGAACAGAAGATCTCTGACATGTCATTAGGCAGAACGGGGAATCGCCCCATTCTGCCTCTGTACACAGGGAACGTGGGTCGCCGACGGACAGAGAGGCCCACTATCCTCCTTGCACAGACCGACGTGCTGATTTTTTTTAAATCCTAATTAAATCTAGAGTTAATTAAGATGGAATATCACTTTAGCTATTGTTAGCTATGGTTCTACACTCTAAAGCATTTTGAAAAATTAAGTGAAAACTATTTTACACTTAGGTCATCTATCAATTTTAGCTGATTATTGTTAATAAGTTTTAAAAAATAATCAGGATTTCAGCAATACCTATTCTCAGTTAAGTAATGTGGACTTAGAGAACAGAGGTACAGTATGTAAGCATTGCAATGAGCAAATCTGTCTCACCATAAGTAAAATCATGTCCATATCATGCTTGTAGTAGAAAAATTTGCAGAAGGTATTCATAAAATAACCTGACTATATTGCAGTTGCTGGCACCGAAACAAGACTGCCTGCAATTGAGAAATGCAATTTTTAATTAGCTAAACTGAACATCTGAACTTATCTAATTGAGATCTGTAGCTCTCTAATGCTGAAATACATTGCTGGAGAGAAGTGAAATATAGATGGATATTGGGTCATTAGTAGATGATGAGGTTACTAAATGAATGAAGCCTTGAAAAAAGAATAGAACACAATGAATGGATGTTCTACTGAATGAGAAATCACTTCTGCTATTTAGAATCCAATATAGGTTAATCTGCTCAGACATGCTTTTAATTGTTCTTATGTGCATATTATAAAGAAATAAATGATGATAGTTCCGTCGAGAGTTGTCTTTTCCACAAACACTGCTTGTAAGAGGGATAAAGATGTTATGAACAGTAGGTGGCAAGTTTCTTTCACCAACTGAGCTGCTTGAAACAAATGGGGATTAATATAATAGCAGGCAAATTAGGATTTTTAGTTAAAGTCTTACAGACAAAATTATAGGCAGCATTGCAATGTAAAATAAATGTTTATTCTCCAAGAAAATTATGTGAAAGGAATCCTCTTCTGAGAAGCTGAGAATTATATTGGTTCTTTGGCAGCTGCCCATTCTGCAAAGACAAGAAACTGTAGTTTCTGTATTCATTTGCAGTGCCACCTCTTGGTGAAATATAGTAATGCAAATACTTAAATGTAATGGTACTACAGGCAAAATTGAAAAATAACACATACAGTGGGGTTGATTTACTAAAGGCAAGTTGACTGTGCACTTTGCAAAGAGCAGTTGCCCTCTGCAAGTGCAGTTGCTCCAGAGCTTAGTAAATGAGGGAAAGGTCTGCTGACTTCTATCATCCAATCATGTGCAAGCAAAAATGCAGTTTTTTTCATTTTCCTGCCACATGATTGGGTATTCTTTGCAAAGTGGAGCTTTAGAATTTACTAAATTCTGGAGCAACTGCAATTGCAGAGTACAATTGCACTTTGCAAAGTGCACAGTCTATTTGGCTTTAGTAAATGAACATCAGTATCTCACAAAAGTGAGTATACCCCTCACATGTTTGTAAATATTTTATTATATCTTTTCATGTGACAACACAGAGGAAATTACACTTTGCTACAATGTAAAGTAGTGAGTGTACTGCTTGTATAACAGTATAAAATGTGCTGTCCCCTCAAAATAACTCAACACACAGCCATTAATGTCTAAACTGCTGGCAACAAAAGTGAGTACACCCTTAAGTGAAAATGTCTAAATTGGGCCCAAAGTGTCAATATTTTGTGTGGCAACCATTATTGTCCAGCACTGCCTTAACCCTCTTGGGCATGGAGTTCACCAGAGCTTCACAGGTTCCCACTGGAGTCCTCTTCCACTCCTCCATGACGAATCATCACGGAGCTGGTGGATGTTAGAGACCTTGCGCTCCTCCACCTTCCATTTGAGGATGCCCCACAGATGCTCAATAGGGTTTAGGTCTGGAAACATGCTTGGCTAGTCCATCAGCTTTACCCTCAGCTTCTTTAGCAAGGCTTTGGTCATCTTGGAGCTGTGTATGGGGTCGTTATCATGTTGGAATACTGCCATGTGGCCCAGTCTCCGAAGGGAGGGGATCATGCTCTACTTCAGTATGTCACAGTACATTTTGGCATTCATGGTTCCCTCAATGAGCTGTAGCTCCACAGTGCCGGCAGCACTTATGCAGCCCCAGACCATGACACTCCCACCACAATGGGTTAACAGAGGGCAGAATTAAAATTAGACTTGAGAAACTTAACATTAATAAATCACCCAGACCAAATGGCTTGCATCCGAGGGTACTTAGGAACTCAGTCAAGTGATTGCCAGACCGTTGTTGCTAATTTTTACAGACAGTCTACTGACTAGAATGGTACCAGCTGATTGGAGAAAAGCCCTGGGAATTATAGACCAGTTAGCCTAACATCAATAGTATGTAAACTCTTGGAGAGGATGATAAGGGACTATATACAAGATTTTAGTAATGAGAACGGTATCATTAGCATTAATCAGCATGGATTCATGAAGAATCGTTCTTGCTAAACCAATCTATTAACCTTCTATGAAGAATCGTTCTTGCCAAACCAATCTATTAACCTTCTATGAGGAGGTGATTTGCCATCTAGATAAAGGAAGGCCCATAGACGTGGTGTATCTGGATTTTGCAAAAGCATTTGACACAGTTCCCCATAAACGTTTACTGTACAAAATAAGGTCCGTTGGCATGGACCATAGGGTGAGTACATGGATTGAAAACTGGCTACAAGAGCGAGTTCAGAGGGTGGTGATAAATGGGGAGTACTCAGAATGGTCAGGGGTGGGACCAATCCGATTTAATTTGTTTATAAACGACCTGGAGGATGGGATAAACAGTTCAATCTCTGTATTTGCAGACGATACTAAGCTAAGCAGGGCAATAACTTCTCCGCAGGATGTGGAAACCTTGCAAAAAGATCTGAACAAATTAATGGGGTGGGCAGCTACATGGCAGACAAGGTTCAATGTAGAAAAATGTAAAATAATGCATTTGGGTGGCAAAAATATGAATGCATTCTATACACAGGGGGGAGAACCTCTGGGGGAATCTAGGATGGAAAGGGACCTGGGGGTCCTAGTAGATGATAGGCTCAGCAATGGCATGCAATGGCAAGCTGCTGCTAACAAAGCAAACAGAATATTGGCATGCATTAAAAAGGGGATCAACTCCAGAGATAAAACGATAATTCTCCCACTCTACAAGACTCTGGTCCGGCCGCACCTAGAGTATGTTGTCCAGTTCTGGGCACCAGTCCTCAGGAAGGATGTACTGGAAATGGAGCGAGTACAAAGAAGGGCAACAAAGCTAATAAAGGGTCTGGAGGATCTTAGTTATGAGTAAGGGTTGCGAGCACTGAACTTATTCCCTCTGGAGAAGAGACACTTGAGAGGGGATATGATTTCAATATACAAATACCGTACTGGTGACCCTACAATAGAAATAAAACTTTTTCGCAGAAGAGAGTTTAACAAGACTCGTGGCCACTCATTAAAATTAGAAGAAAAGAGGTTTAACATTAAACTACGTAGAGGGTTCTTTACTGTAAGAGCAGCAAGGATGTGGAATTCCCTTCCTCAGGCGGTGGTCTCAGCAGGGAGCATCGATAGTTTCAAGAAACTATTAGATAAGCACCTAAATGAACGCAACATACAGGGATATACAATGTAATACTGACACATAATCACACATAGGTTGGACTTGTGTCTATTTTCAACCTCGCCTACTATGTAACTATAATGCTTGAATATAGGCAAGACACACTTGTCTTTATACTCCTCACCTGGTTGCCGCCACACACGCTTGACACCATCTGAACCAAATAAGTTTATCTTGGTCTCATCAGACTGTAGTATATGGTTCCAGTAATCCATATCCTTAATCTGCTTGTCTTCATCAAACTGTTTGCAGGCTTTCTCGTGCATCATCTTTAGAAGAGGCTTTCTTCTGGGATGACAACCATGCAGACCAATTTGATGCAGTGTGCGGCGTATGGTCTGAGCACTGACAGGCTGACCCCCCACCCCTTCAACCTCTGCAGAAATGCTGGCAGCACTCATACGTCTATTTCCCAAAGACAACCTCTGGATATGACGCTAAGCACATGCACTCAACTTCTTTGGTCGACCATGGTGAGGCCTGTTCTGAGTGGAACCTGTCCTGTTAAACTGCTGTATGGTCTTGGCCACAGTGCTGCAGATCAGTTTCAGGGTCTTGGCAATCTTCTTATAGCCTATGCCATCTTTATGTAAAGCAAACATTTTTTTTTTCAGATCCTCAGAGAGTTCTTTGCCATGAGGTGCCACGTTGAACTTCCAGTGACCAGTGAGAGAGTGAGAGCGATAACAACAAATTTAACACACCTTCTCCCCATTAACACCTGAGACCTTGTAACACTAACAAGTCACATGACACCGGGGAGGAAAATGGCTAATTGGGCCCAATTTGGACATTTTCACTTAGGGGTGTACTCACTTTTGTTGCCAGCGGTTTAGACATTAATGGCTGTGTGTTTTATTTTGAGGGGACAGAAAATTGACACGGTTATACAAGCTGTACACTCACTACTTTACATTGTAGCAAAGTGTAATTTCTTCAGTGTTGTCACGTGAAAAGATATAATAAAATATTTACAAAAATGTGAGGGGTGTACTCACTTATGTGAGATACTGTATGATGCAGTCTATCACTAGCATTAACAAAGCAGTCGTTGTTGTTTTATCTGTTGTTATTTTTCAACTTCCTTTAGAAATAGTAAAGTTAGTTTTTTTTCTTAAAATAATGAACATGTTATGCTTATCTGCTCTGTGCAATAGTATTGCATAAAGCAGCCCCAAACCTCCACTTCTGGGTTTCCTGGCCAGCGCTCTAGGCTCCTCCACTTCTGTGGCTTCCTATGGTGGCACATGCGTGTGTTTGCTGTAGAGGTGTTTACAATGGCTAACCTTTTCCCATTTAGTTAAAACCTTTATCCAAAAAAGAAAACTATTTTTTTGACCAGTTAAAAAGCATTATCTGGTGATTGGCACTTATGTAAAGTCTACCTAAATCCATTAGTCCTTCTAAAACTACCCTCTCCAGACAATAGTGTTGCCCAAAGGTGACTCCATTGCTGCTCCATTGATAGAGGAGCCACTTAAAGTCAAAAAGTGAGTTCCTGGTTTGATCACCAGGTAAAAACAAAGTGAAAACAACTTTAGAAATAAAAAAAAACACATGCAACCACCTCACTTAAAGATTGGTAAGATGTAATATATTACATTTTTGCTTTTGGGTTTAATAATGCTTTACGTATAATAATTATGTTTTATGACTTTATAATGTTGAATCGGGATACAATGGGGTCTACTTACTAAAGGCAAATCCACTTTGCACTACTTGGAAGTGCAATCGCTGTAGATCCGAGGGGGACATGCAAGGAAAATAAAAAACAGCATTTTAGCTTGCACATGATTGGATGATAAAATCAGCAGAGCTTCCCCTCATTTCAGATATACCCCTTAGATTTACAGCGACTGCACTGCCAAGTGCACTTGTAGTGCAAAGTGGATTTGCCTTTTGTAAATAACCCCCAATGTCTTTCTTTTCCTTGTGCAGTCTCATGTGGCTTAACAGATGGCCTGGGAAAAGGAATTGGTGAAAGATTTTGGGCGTTAAACAGTCACCTCCAGACACATGAAAATACACTTAACTATATTATATAATTTATTAAAGAAAAAAAAACCACACATACAAATTTGACAATGGGGGGAATAGAACATACATCCCTATACATAAAAACAATAGTGTATATACAACAAAATTGATACATAAAAGCAGTCGATAGCCAACATGTTTTGTGGTTAATGTATATATCCACTTCTTCAAGGCTTGTTTGCTTCATAGTTTGCTCAAACTCTGTGCTTAAACAGAAATGGATATAAACCAATTTGTACATAATAGAGAATGTATAACACTTCAAAAAAAAGGGGACGAGGAAAAAAGGGGGGAAGGTGCGGGAAGGGATAGAAAAACAAAGCAAAAATACCTTATAGCCATCTGAAAACAGATGGCCCTTGTACTTTAAGCTCATCCCTAACAAGAGACAAATAATCCATCTAAAACATCATTTTAAATATTATAAAAATTGTATACAGAGAGCACACATCAGTTTGGTGCCTCAAAAAGTTAAAACCATATGGCCTTGGTAAAACTAGCCAACCACCACATTATACATAGTCTATGAAAACCACAACAATGTAACTGGAAAGTTTAGACATTGTGATATTGGGGGTTATTTAGCTTCAGTATAGCACTTACCAGTGAGCTGAGTCTACGTCAGACATGCAGTTTAAGGGCTTTTTTGGCCCATGTTTATTGAAGTAAAAGAAAAAACAGATAGAAAATATTCCTGCGCTACCATATACGGGGAAAGGAGGGAGTAAAAAACTGGGAAAAACCGGTACAACCTGCCCCTATATGTGAGATAAATAGGTAAAAGTGTGGTGCTGCGCTAATCCTTAATCATATATGCGGGTATGTGGAAGAGCCAAATAAAATAACAATGTAAGTTTATCACAGTTTAAAAAGTGGTTCTAACGTGTTACTAAGATCCGTGGTGAACCAACATGTGATAAACACCCTTGTGCAAATGATCATAAATGGATAAAATACATAAAATAACAGTACCTGGCTAAAAATATTAGATATACACAGTGCAGCCAGGCATACAGCAAACAAGCGTAAGTAGAAAGTGACTAGTGCTCATAAACACAATAAAAGTGACAGTTTGACTGGAACCGTGTGATGTTAAAAAAAAAAAATATATAGTCCACAGATCAACGTGCATAAAAAGTGATCCACTACAAGTTAATGAAAAGTCCAAAAAAATGTGTATAAACAGTGATCCACTTGGAACTGATTAAAGTGACTGATAATAATTGTGATGTGTGTTCTTTCTTCATGCAACACAGCTCACATTGGCCAATTTTGGGCATGGGACGGGACAGGCACTCTATGTGGATTAGCATTACGAGCTCGCTGCTCGTCGGATCTCCACCCAGTACCATTGTTTTTAATGTGAGTATTTCTGATTTGCTTTAATAAAATCCTACTTTTTGCCAAACGATATCACACCATTGTGGGATCTTCTTTTGATGTTTCTTTATCTTGGTGACCCCGGGATACTACTTGGAGAGACGTATGTCCCCAGAGGAGACAGGCCAGGATAGGACCTAACTATTGTCGCTCCCACTATTGGTTGTTGCTGTGGTTCCCCTAATAAAGGGCTGTCATGCCCAAAATTGGCCAATGCAAATACCCCATTTCCTTCAGGTAAGGGGCCACTGCCCACCACTGCGTGCTGTGTATGAAGAAAGAACACACATCACAATTATTAGCAGTCACTTTAATCAGTTCCAAGTGGATCACTGTTTATACACATTTTTTGGACTTTTCATTAGCTTGTAGTGGATCACTTTTCATGCACGTTGATCTGTGGACTTTTAGATATATATTTTTTTTTTTTGAACATCACATGGTTCCAGTCAAACTGTCACTTTTATTGTGTTTATGAGCACTAGTCACTTTCTACTTACGCTTGTTTGCTGTATGCCTGGCTGCACTGTGTATATCTAATATTTTTATCCAGGTACTGTTATTTTATGTATTTTATCTATTTATGATAATTTGCACAAGGGTGTTTATCACATATTGGTTCACCACGGATCTTAGTAACACGTTAGAACCACTTTTTAGACTGTGATACACTTACATTGTTATTTTATTTGGCTCTTCCACATACCCGCATATATGATTAAGGATTAGCGCAGCACCACACTTTTACCTAAAAGAAAAAACAGTCCATCCAGGATTCCCACGCAGGGGTTTCAACTTCAAAGCAATAATGAAATAACGAATGGAAAACTCTCTGGTCAGCACTGCTATTCAGGCGTTGACCTTGGTCCTCTTGACCCTGTAACTGTGTCCCTGTTTGGTACCCACTCTGTACCTCTGGTGACACTCCCTCTTACAGCTCCCTGGCTGCTACAGCCCACTGGCTTGGGGCCTCTGTCTGCTCTTTCAGACTGTCCTGTGCCAATAGGCACACATCTCCCTTGAATGCCTGGATTCCTCGGGAGGGTGGAGCCCAGAACCCTGGTCCTGGCTCTGCTATAAGCCCGGGACCCACCTGCACAATCAACAAGCCAGACTCCTGGCTGTTCCCAAAACTCGGTCCCAGGATTGGAGATTCCATCCCACCCAGATCGCTATGAAGTTTCCCCCAAATTAAATAATCTGGAGCCTCTCAACCTGTCTATTTAAGAATCCTGGGCAACAATCACTAGGACAGGGATCTGTACTGTCACAACATCTATGCATTTTGTGGCAAAGAGGTGCTTCCTCAGAAACCAATGTGTACTGGGCTTTATTCAAAGGACTGTTTGGTTGGTAGTAACATACATTTTAGATGATATATAAGTAATTAAAACATTTTACATTTAAGTTATAATCAAGTACATCATATTTACAGTCCATAGTGTATGAATATACTGTATATGCTATCTTGTTCATTGTAATTACTTAAAAAATGTGTCCAAAATGAAATAGACTGATCTGATCCCAAGATGTTTTTTATTCACTACCACCAGCTACAGTGCCTTGCAAAAGTATTTACCCCCCCCCCCCTGGCATTTTTCGTGTTGTTGCCTCACAACCTGGAATTAACATGGATTGTTTGAGGATTTAAGTAATTTAATTTACAGAACATGCCCACAACTTTGAAGATTTGTTTTATTATTGTGAAGCAAACAACAAATAGGACAAAATAACAGAAAAAGTCAATGTGCATAACTATTCCCCCCCCCCTAAAGTCAATACTTTGTAGAGCCACCTTTTGTGGCTATCACAGCTCCAAGTCGCTTTGGATAAGTCTCCATGAGCTTGCCACATCTTACCACTGGGATTTTTGCTCATTTCTCCTTGCAAAACTGCTCCAGCTCCTTCAAGTTGGATGGATTGCGCTTGTGAACAGCAATCTTTAAGTCTGACCACAGATTTTCCATTGGATTGAGGTCTGGGCTTTGACTAGGCCATTTCAACACATTTACATGTTTCCCCTTAAACCACTCAAGTTTTCCTTTAGCAGTGTGTTTGGGGTCATTGTCCTGCTGGAAGGTGGACCTCCGTCCTAGCCTCAAATCACACACAGAGTTTTGCTCAAGAATATCCCTGTATTTAGCACCATCCATCTTTCCCTCAACTCTAACCAGTTTCCCAGTCCCGACTGCTGAAATACATCCCCTTTTTGGAGTTCTTTGGGTGATGTGTTGGGTTTGTGCCAGACATAGCATTTTCTTTGATGGCCAAAAAGTTGAATTTTACACTCATCAGACCAGAGCACCTAACTCCATACATTTTAAGAGTCTCCCACATGCCTTTTCGCAAACTCAAAACATGCCATTTAGATTTTTGCTGAAAGTAATGGCTTTCTTCTGGCCGCTCTGCCATAAAGCCCAACTCTATGGAGCGTATGGCTTATTGTCGTCCTATGTACAGATACTCCAGTCTCTACTGTGGAACTCTGCGGCTCCTCCAGGGTTAACTTAGGTCTCTGTGCTGCCTCTCTGATTAATGTCCTCCTTGCCCGGTCCATAAGTTTTGGTGCGCAGCCGTCTCTTGGCAGGTTTGCTGTTGTGTCATGTTCTTTCCATTTGGTTATGATAGATTTGATGGTGCTCCTAGGGAATCATGAAAGATTTGGATATTTTTTATAACCTAACCCTGACTTGTACTTCTCAACAACACTGTCCCTTACTTGTTTGGAGAGTTCCTCGGTTTTCATGGCAGTGTTTGGTTAGTGGTGCCTCTTGCTTAGGTGTTGCAGCCTCTGGGGCCTTTCAAAAAGGTGTGTATATGTAATGACAGATCATGTGACACTTAGATTGCACACAGGTGGACATCATTTCACTAATTATGTGACTTCTGAAGATAATTGGTTGCACCAGAGATTTTAATGGGCTTCATAACAAAGGGGGTGAATACATACGTACATGCCAATTATCATTTCTTTATTTCTGAAAAATAGTTTTATGTATATATTTTTCTAATTTTACTTCACCAACTTAGACTATTGTGTTCTGATCCATCACATATAATTCAGATTAAAAAAATTTAACTAAAGGCTGTAATGTAACAAAATAGGTAAAAAGTGTCTCTATAAGTGTTTGGAAATTTCTATTATTATTCTATATGGCATAAGCATAATCATAGATTCTTTGCCATCATACACATTTCGTTTTTCCTACATAGTAGGCTCTGCATTTGCATGCCATTAAATATACAACACCAGTTGTTTTACAGTTGTCAAAGTGTCACGGCCTATATGTACGGGAAATATGGGAAACCTAAAAGATGTTCTCTCCGGTATGAACTGACCATAGGGACATGCCCTGCATTTAAATGTCCCATGTTGGAGAAATCTGCATGGATCCCTTTTGAAACAACCAGAAAAATTACTAGACACTAACTTGTTGAGAATGAATATATGACTGCGTTTTTATAGAATTTCATTAACTTGAGACACCTAGTTACTAAATTGGATGATAATTCAAGATTTTTCAAAACTTTCTGATTGGCCTTTTTGCTATAATATTATATTGTATGTCACTTGGACTAGCCCTGGCTCATTTATATGCCTGTTTTACAAATGTGTTACTATATCCCCATCTTCTGTGTCATTTTTGAAGTTCTTCTGCTTTACGTTCAAAATCAGGCATATTTGTGCAATTTTGTCTGAATCCTATATATTGATCCATTGGTATACTTTGAATGAGTTGTTTTGGATGTAAGCTTTACTATAGCATTGCACTCAGCGAGCTTTCTATAAAGAGGCATGTTATTTATATGTTTTTCATCTTTGAATATAAAAAGATCCAAAAATTAAATCTTGTGTTCATAGGCTGTCGTAGTAAATGAAAGATTGAATTGACTGAAGTTGAGGAATGATAAAACTTCCAGTAACAGCTCTCTGTTCTGACTAAAAGATAAAAATGTCATTAATATATCTGCACCATTAAATCACATGGCACAGGGTATCATGGTGCTTCATCACATAAAAATAAACATTGTTCCCATCCCCCAAGTACAGGTTTGCATACAAAAGGGCACAAGTAGTCACCATCACCATGCCCTACACCTGGAGGAAAGGGGACCCAGTGAATGATGTAGTAATGTCAAAACAAATAGATTGTATTCTTGCCAATATGACTCCATCTCAGATACCATTTCAAGCCCCCTTCTACGTTGTATACTGGAGAAAAGGACCTGGACATCAATGGACACCAACAGAGTATTCCAAGAAACAACAGTTCCGTCCATAATTGTTAGCAGGTGGATTGTGTCGTTTAAGTAGGAAGGCATGTCTACGTGGGACCTATGTGAACATCAATGAGTTTACTCAAATTTTGGGTGAGACATCCAACCCCTTAAAAAATAGTTCTTGTTGGTGGACTTTTCAAATCTTGGTGAATTTTAGGAAGACATAAAATTTTGGAGTCACAGAATGTTTGATTTCCATAATAATCGGACAGGATTTTAGAAATCGATTGGTCCATCAATGCCTTATTAATTAGGCTGGCTATACATGGACCATTTTATTTTCAATCAGCCAGCAGGCTAATTGAAAAAGCTGAATGGATTCCTCCACAAAGTTGAGGTGGAAGGAGAAATCCTCAACACAGTGTTATTGTAATCTGATAATGGGGACTGTGCTCAATACTAATTGAACAAAAATCTTCCAAAAGCCTATTTGTGAGAAATCAATCATTATATCAACTGCTCACAAACAGAAACAGCCATAGATGGATCGGAATTTAGCTGGTCCCTGCTGAGGTCAGAACATCCAACGATATGAGCATATATCAATCTTTATTTTCCCGTTGCAATAATTTTTATTAGGTGCAATAAAGAGGTTTTACAAACATTTGTCCAGTTGCCACAATCTTTATTTTTGAGACTTCAATTACACATTTACATGTATTGTTGGGGTCCATTATTATGATGTTACATCCCTTATCAGAGGGTTGTATTATAATTCTGGTCATTTTTGCCAAGACTGGCTAAGGCTCAATATTACATTTTGTTGAGGTTCCTTAACAGTATTTTTAAGTATTTGCAATGTCTTTCCAAACAAAAAGTTCTACATTACTATTCCTTTGTAAGGAATGATTTTTTTCTTCATATATGATCTTGTAAACAAGATATCTGTTTCATCAGGACCCCCATAGTTTCATTGAGTTCCCAATCATTTTTCTACATGTGGTTTTAAATCTTTGTTTAACAATTGCATCCTTTTTCTTAAAAAATGTTGTAGATTGTGTGAATATTCAAAGGCACATGTTCACAATTAGTAAGTACCATTACTCTGAGGGCACTGCCTCTTTTCTTTGATTTTTCTTTTAGGGCTAGTGTGGCTCTGACCTCTTTTGGGCTCTCTGTTTACCTTTTCTTAGATATGAGTGGGTTGACTTTGATGTGCTGTATATATTTGTTGGTAGTTCTATAAAACCATTCTGGGATCAAATCAGTCTATTTAATATTATATGCTTTTTTTAAGTAAATACAGTATAATAAACAAGATATATATTTAATCAATATTAATTATAGATATGAATTACTTGATTATAGCTTATGTAGAGAGGCAAGCTCATGCCTTGGTTTATTTTGGCAGTTTGGGCCAGGTTTTGCAGAAAACAGGCACGCTAATAAGCCAGGAGTGAGCTGGGCTTATGTTAGAGCTGGGAGTAGAGGTTAGTGGCCCCACCCTCCCGTGGGGGTCAGCCTGTGCAAGGGAGCTGTTAGGAGAATGTTCCTCTATACTGTCCATGCAGGGACACTGAAAGGCCGAGCTTGTAAGGATGTAGCAGCAGGGAGCTGCATGAGAAACAGTCAGAGCTGAGGAAGGTTCAGCGTTTAGTGCACGAGCACTGGGGCTGTGTGTTTGACGGTCTGCAGGACTAAGGCAGATGACCTAAGCAGAGATACTGCAGAGAAGAGCCATGAGGTGGAGTACTGTTTTTTTGACACATTGATGGTGAGAACCCCTGTGAGGGAACTTATTCTGCTGTGAACCTTTACTTTCTTTTCAATAAAAGTGGGCAGAAAAATCCCTAAAACAAACTTTGTGGAGTGGACTCACTGTTTGGCGCTATCAATGATCTAAAATACCCCAAATCATCACACCTATAATTTCTATACTAATATATGTGATTTGTTACAGATAAAATTCATGCAACCACCAACCGTATGGAATCCTTGATACAAATCCATGTCCAGTACACGCTGGGCCCTGAGGAAGTAGCTGTAAGTCACAAAATGCATAGACCCCTTGTTTTGGTCTCAGTGGGCTATGTATAATGTGGTCAAAGAAGAAACTGTAAGCACCAAACACTTATGTACATGTAAAAATACAACAGGCAATATGTGAGCAATAGAAGCTCATCAGTCCATAAAGCACAGTTCTTAAAGTGGGGTGACAGGTGGCAGCTGTCCTCAGAGAAAAGCCAGCTCTGTAAACAGATTGAGAAAGGGGAGACACAGGAAGTGCCACCTGAGTGCAATATGTTAGATGCAAATATAGATATATAACAATAAACAATTGATATGGATGCATCATATGCCTCCCTCTATGGAGACACATACATACCATACCATACTGCTAAGGTAAATTGGCATATACACCTAATATCGATATAACCTTTCAATAATTTTTTTATGTTATCCTTTCATCAGGAGGTATAGAATTTTTCATGTATATGTGCACATTTTCATTCGCACATTCAGACAGTGGACGGTGTTCTATTAAGTCTGGCCATCCATATGTCTTTTACAAGTGTTTTATTTGTATATGTTTTATGTGTGTGCATTATACTCCTAATATATCATTCTATATATATTTTATTGAAGTTATGACAGTAATTTTTATGCTATTTTATACAGTTTTAACTTTTACGGTAATTTTAATTTTTAATTTTTGATACATGGGCGTGTATACGCTTTTAATATATATGTGTTTTTGTATATATATTTTTTATAGACTTTGCAGGCCCTACCTCCCTTCTCCTTCACATCTATTGTCACTGATATGAACATCCAGTTCTCATTCAAATGTATTATTTAACTACTGTTGTGTCTTTTAAATATATTTGGATAAGTTAATCATTCAGTGTCTGGCCGTTCCATATTGTTTTTAGCTGTCCTGTGACCACTAGGTGTGCTGGAGCTTGTTGTCACACGACAGGCTCAGACACATAAATAGCACCATACCAGCACTATCCCATTAGGCCTGTAGAAGGAGCTGATGCTTCGAGTGCGTAGCCTCGTTTACCCAGCTGTTGTTCCATTAGTGTTTCTCTGCTTCCGGTGACGTCATCTCCTTGCATTCCACGGCGGCCCAGGCCGACTTCCTGGTGGCCACAGGATGGATTGCGGCTCCACTACACATCTGTCATACCCGTGGACGCTCTTTCTGATGCCGAACTACACCTACAACACTACCCTATACAGATGAGACTATTTTTAACTTGTTTCTTGTAAGTATATTACTTACCTTGCTAATAAATTGCATCTAACATACTACACTCAGGTGGCGCTTCCTGTGTCTCCCCTTTCTCAATATGTATAAAGTGGGGGTTGACTAACTTTAACCAAGGCTTTAAACTTTTTAGGGGTCAAATTGAAGGGTACCCTCTGTATACAAATTTTATAGTATAAGTAAATTATGATGTTTTAGAAATTATATTTGTGTCATGTTAAAAGTTTTTGTGAATGCCGGAATTAATGTCCCATTTTTCTAAAATGTTTTGTCCTAATAAATCCAGAATTTTCAAATCGACAAAAACCTTTTCTTACAGTTGTTTATTCATATGCCAATGAAAAGTGAATAGTGCCAATTTAGAGAATGTGGAACGAAAAAAAAAAAATATATATATATATATATATATATATATATATAGAAAAAGAGTCCAAGAGGTTGCTGCACTTAAAATTTCTTTGCTTTATTTCACAAATTGTTCAGTAGGGATTTACAAAGCAAGTATAATCCAAAATCACAGGCACGAAATGCCTACACAGTTTCAGACACAGGTAGATTCAGATATGGATGGATGGATGGATTACGTCTCGGGCTAGTCAGCTTACGCCCTTCCTAAGATCCATTGAAGCACATCTGAGGGTTTCAATCCAATCATTCATTTAAATACAGGTTAAGTGAAGTACTTCACATATGGAATCAATATGGCTAATTAGTTCAAATCGCATACCATTTAACATCTATATATGCATATATTTATCTATAGCATGCCATTAAAACAAGGATAAGCAACAGGTGTCGAATCTCTCATTCTCTTCACTCTCATTATAGAATATTTGAAATACCTATAAAAACGCAGGGAAATGTTGCATTCATGAGTAAATACAAAAACAAAAAGAAAAAAACAAAAAAGATATCCCCATCATGAAGTTATTTTATCTGACTACTTTCATATACTCATTCCAACAGTTAAACAAATAAATAAAGATCCAAATCAACATTTAAGCCATATGGAGCAATTGTATTCAAAAAATGTATCCAGTATACTTCTCTTTTTTCTTAGAATCAATTCACGGTTGCCCCCTCTCCTATTTTTCTCAATACCTTCTAGGACCATATACTTTAGTTGTGATACATTGTGGCCAAATTCCAAAAAGTGTCTCGCCAGCGGTAATTGGGTTAATTTATCTCGTATTGAGTATTTGTGTCTCGCTATCCTATCTTTGATTTTTTGTGTAGTCTCCCCTACATAGACTAAACCGCACGGGCACTTTATGGCGTAAATTACATATGAAGATTGGCATGTGTAGTAACCCCGTATGGGGATGTTGAAACCCCTATGTGGATGTGTAAAGTATTTACCTTTAATCATAGAGTTACATTGTATGCATGACAAGCAGGGATACGATCCCAGATTTTTAGGTCCCAGGAAGGTTAGTTTGGCTGCAGCAGCCAAACTAACCTTCCTGGGACCTAAAAATCTGGGATCGTATCCCTGCTTGTCATGCATACAATGTAACTCTATGATTAAAGGTAAATACTTTACACATCCACATAGGGGTTTCAACATCCCCATACGGGGTTACTACACATGCCAATCTTCATATGTAATTTACGCCATAAAGTGCCCGTGCGGTTTAGTCTATGTAGGGGAGACTACACAAAAAATCAAAGATAGGATAGCGAGACACAAATACTCAATACGAGATAAATTAACCCAATTACCGCTGGCGAGACACTTTTTGGAATTTGGCCACAATGTATCACAACTAAAGTATATGGTCCTAGAAGGTATTGAGAAAAATAGGAGAGGGGGCAACCGTGAATTGATTCTAAGAAAAAGAGAAGTATACTGGATACATTTTTTGAATACAATTGCTCCATATGGCTTAAATGTTGATTTGGATCTTTATTTATTTGTTTAACTGTTGGAATGAGTATATGAAAGTAGTCAGATAAAATAACTTCATGATGGGGATATCTTTTTTGTTTTTTTCTTTTTGTTTTTGTATTTACTCATGAATGCAACATTTCCCTGCGTTTTTATAGGTATTTCAAATATTCTATAATGAGAGTGAAGAGAATGAGAGATTCGACACCTGTTGCTTATCCTTGTTTTAATGGCATGCTATAGATAAATATATGCATATATAGATGTTAAATGGTATGCGATTTGAACTAATTAGCCATATTGATTCCATATGTGAAGTACTTCACTTAACCTGTATTTAAATGAATGATTGGATTGAAACCCTCAGATGTGCTTCAATGGATCTTAGGAAGGGCGTAAGCTGACTAGCCCGAGACGTAATCCATCCATCCATCCATATCTGAATCTACCTGTGTCTGAAACTGTGTAGGCATTTCGTGCCTGTGATTTTGGATTATACTTGCTTTGTAAATCCCTACTGAACAATTTGTGAAATAAAGCAAAGAAATTTTAAGTGCAGCAACCTCTTGGACTCTTTTTCTATATACAAGGTCGGTGGGAAGACCTGATTGCTGGCACTAAATCGTAAGCAGAGTGCGGTTCTCCTCCACAAGTGAATATATATATATATATATATATATATTTTTTTTTTTTTTACCACAGTAATCACTTAAGTGTAAACTTTCATTTACCAGCTAATACTGAAAACAATAATGGCAAGTAAAATATTTTTGGTTGTTATGAGCAATAAGTTTAATAGGTTTTAACAGTTTTTTTTTTCTTGTTTTATAATTTATTTAAATCAACCCTGTCCATGTCCTGAAAAAAAGTGAAGTTTTGCTGTGACAGATTAAAAAATGATTATCTGAGAAAATACAGAACTGGAGTAGCCGTCTCATGAAGACATTGTGCTTACCAATTCCACCCTGGTGGGGAAGGAGTTACGTCTCAGAAGAGCTCTACACAGAAGAGCTCCTCATTACACAAATATCTGTTTATTTATTGATAGGAAAATGGTCCTTATTAATTGAACAGATGGAACAAATACTTTGATCCTTGACTTGCATGTCCCAGGTGCACATGAAAATTCTATATCTGATTTATTTTGTTTTCCTCATAGGAAATTTAACATGTGCATAACTTTTACAAAAGTCACCATAAAACCTATATTTATGAAGTACAGTACAAATAAACAGTTTAGGACCAGGCAGACCTAATAGAAACATTATGTGAATTTGTGGAAGTTTAAATGTCTCAGGCATCAGACAACGCAGCAATGCATGTGGCTTGCCAATATTTAGTTGTACTTCATTGACCCATACCATACATGTTAATAGTATTACAATATTTACATTTAACTGAAACATTGCATGGCCTATAATCACCATGAACCTAATAGAATGAAGGATAATGTAAATTTAACATTTCTCTGCAGCAATTTTACTCTGTTAGTCATGTGATAAACAAAAACAGCACACACACAGCATACACTGCTGCATCTAAATCAGCTGGTTTGAGACCTTTTCTCTAAAATTGAAAAGCACTGGCTACATCAAGGGGTGCAAACTCCTTTCTCTGCAAGAGTCAGCATGCCCTACTATATCATGCACAGAAGAGGATGCATCTGTAGTAGCTGTAAGAACAATGCCACAGGAATGGTTTTCCATACCTCACCTTAAAAAAAAATCATTGTTTTTCTTTCTTTAATATTTTGTGCTTTAGTAATAATATTGGCATTATGCCCCTTGGCATCTATGAAACTAGGCTGGCCATTTAACCTTATATTTTAAAATGTTTGACATTTCTACTACTACATTTATGTTTTAATTTATTTTACAGAGTCCCAAATGTTTTCACACTTTCTGTTGTTGCTAGTGACAGATTATAAAATTGCAGCAGTTTTCTGCTGTTTAGTATGCTCTACAAATTATGTCACTAGGTTGAGAGTATCAGCCATCTTTGGTTGGTTACTTGTGCCTGTTGGCTTTTAGCATGCACTGACTGACTACTGAAACCTATATATGAAATATATCTATCTTTTTTGCATATTTGTCACACGTAAATGATTTAGATCATCAAACAAATTTTAATATTACACAAAGATAACCCAAGTAAATCCAAAATGTAGTTTTTAAATGATGATTTCATTTATTAAGGGAAATATCTGTCCAAACCTGCCTGGCTTTATGTGAAAAAGAATTTGTCCCCTAAACCTTGTAACTGGTTGTGCCACCCGTGGTAGCAACAACTGCAATCAAGCGTTTGCAAAAACTGACAATGAGTCTTTCACATCGCTGTGGAGGAATTTTTGCCCACTCTTCTTTGTAGAATTGTTTTAATTCAACTACATTGGAGGCCTGTTTAAGGTCCTGCCACAACATCTCAATTGGATTTAAGTCTGGACTTTGACTAGGCCACACCAAAACCTTCATTTTGTTTTGTGTTCAGAAGTAGACTTGCTGGTGTGTTTTGGGTCATTGTCCTGCTGCATAACCCAAGTGCACTTGAACTCGAGGTCACAGACTAATGGCCGGACATTCTCCTTCAGGATTTTTTGGAAGAGCCCAGAATACATGTTTCCAACAGTTATGTCAAATCATCCAGGTTCTGAAGCTTCAAAGCAGCCCTGGACCATCACACTGCCACCATCACGTTTGAATGTTGGTATGATGTTCTTTTTATGAAATGCTGTATAAGGTGTTATGCCACATGTAACGGGACGCACACCTTTCAAAAAGTTCAACGTTTTTCTCATCAGTCCACAGAATAGTTGTCTACAAGTTTTGGGGATAATCAAGATGTTTTTGGCAAATGTGAGATGAGCCTTTGTCTTCTTTTTGGTCAGCAGTGGCTTTCGCCTTGGAACTCTCCCGTGGATTCTATTTTTGTCCAGTCTCTTTCTTATTGTTGAATCATGAACACTGACCTTAACTGAGGCAAGTGAGGCCTGTAGCTATTCAGATATAGTTCTGGGTTCTTTTATGATCTCCTGGATGAGTCGTCATTGTGCTCTTAGAATAATTTTGGTAGGCCGTCCATTTCTGGAAAGGTTCATCACTGTTCCAGGTTTTTTCCATTTGTGGATAATGGCTCTCACCATGGTTTGCTGGAGTCCCAAAGCCTTAGAAAGGGCTTTGTAACCCTTTCCAGACTGAAACATGTCAGTTACTTTGTTTCTCATGTGTTCTTGAATTTCTTTAGATTGCGGTATGATGTACTGCTTTTTGAGACCTTAAAGCATTCTTTACTTTGTCAGACAGCTTCTACTTGAGTAATTTCTTGATTCAACAGGTCTGACAGTAATCAGACCTGGGTGTGGCAAGTAGAATATAACTCAGCTTTCCAAAAAGTGTGGTTAATCACAGTTCACTCATGATTTGGCAAGGGTGGGGGGTAATTACTTTTTTTACACAGGGCCAGGGTTTGGACAGCTTTTGTCCTTTATAAATGAAATCAACATTTAAAAACTGCATTTTGTATTTACTCAGGTTATCTTTGTGTAATATTAAAATTAGTTTGATGATCTGAATAATTTAAGTGTGGAAATATGCAAAAAAAAAATTAAAAAACAGGAAGGGGGCAAATACTTTTTCACAACACTGAATTGATGTTTTACCCCTCATCCTTTTTTTTTCCCCTTAATTCCCTCTTAAAGTGAGAAATTACAATTTGCATTACAGTATGTAGGTGACACCAGTAGTTCCAAACTACAGGGCCCGTATCATGCAACTAGTACCCCAGGACCTAGTGGCCACCTTCCTACCATGACCGTATACATATTTGTATATTTTATTACCTTTTCACGTGATTGAACCATCCCCCCTACCCCCAGTAACCCTCCCTTAATAACCCCCCATAGTATCCGGGCGCACCTGATGGGCAACGACAAGACTGTGCAATGTTCTCTCTTAACTCTAAGTTGCACCTAGTATAGCTATGCCCCATTACTAAAGACATGAACACTCTCAGCATACAGATAGCACTGCTTGCGGGCACGGCATTACTTGGACCCACGGACTCCACAACCTCACAAACTTGTTATAATTGCCAGCCCTAGTATAGAACGTCCTCTCACACCACACTGTGGAGTCAACTATTCTAATCCCATCCTCCGAGGTCGGAGGAGTTCTTGATTGCCAGAGCTGCGCTATTAATTTCCTCGCTTGGAACAAACATCTAGCTACGGCCACCGCTGTGCTCCTGTCTCTCAGCCCATTGTTGACATGACCAAGCACACAAGTCTTAGAATCAAGCGCTAAGTTAGTTTTGAACGTTGTATTTATTTTCTTTAAAATCTCGGACCAGTACCTGACTAGCTTTGGGCACCGCCACATCATGTGGATTAAATCACCTGTTCTTCTACATCTAGGGCACTCCTCATTGATTCTACGGCCAAACATAAAAAGCTTTTTTGGAGTGTAATAAGATCTATGTAGCAGCATCAGATGGGAGGCCATTTGTGAAGGCGAGACAGACACTTCAGTACCAAATTCCAGAATCCTCTTCCACTCAGCGTCCGTTATCGCCCCCACATCGGCTGCCCATCTGACCCTACCCCCAGGGAGGCCTACCTGCATATTTATGCGCTTTATTAATTGGGTGTATATCTTTGAGATTAGCCCCTTGGAGGTCTCTGATTTAACTATAGTGTGTAGCAGTGGAGTCCTACACCATATGGGAGATTGCCTATCAAACTGCCTGTTCAAGGCATGTCTAATCTGTAAGTAGGTATAGAATGCACGATTTGGAATCCCATACTCATATTTCAATTCCTCGAAAGATTTCAAGATATCCCCCTCATATAACTGTGTTAGCCGGCTTATCCCACACCTTTCCCACAGTCTGTTACTATCAACAGATAATAATTCCTGTAAATTCTTGTTGTTCCAGATTGGTGAATATTCTGAAATTCCTTTATATCCCATTATTCGCTTGGTTGTCTGCCAAACCCTGGTGGTCATTTTAAGAGTCGGGATCTCTCGTTGTAGTGACTCTGCCTCCAGTGCTTCCACCAATGAGCTATGTGGGCAACCTTGCAAAATAAATTGGGCACTCCTGCTTCCCCCTCCATCAATGTCGCATCCGCCCAGCTGCTGCAACTGGGCTGCCAGAAAGTAGGCAAAGGGGTGGGGAACCCCCAAACCCCCCTCCGTGGCAGGACACTGCAGCTTTTGTAGGCCTATCCTGGCCTGCCCTTTTTTCCATATTAGTTTCCCAAAGAGAGATTGAATTTTTTGGAACCACTTCTCTCCAATCCAAACTGGGGAGTTATGGAGCAGGTATAGCAGCTGAGGTAGCCAAACCATTTGAATCAAATTGGCCCGACCCGCCACAGACAGGGGGAGTCTGCTCCAACTATCACATTTCTTTTTAAATTTTAACAGGAGGGGGGCCAGGTTATCCTCAATGAACACGCTGGGGTCCCTGGATAGCGCAATGCCGAGATACTTCATTTTCTCAGTGACTTTCAGTTGGGGCAAGCTAGTCGGGATCGGGCTAACCAATGGGTCGACCGACAGGAGCGACGATTTCTCCCAATTAATGATTAACCCTGAGAACTTTCCGAAGTCCTCCACGAGGTACATGACCTTCTCCAGTGAGGAAGTCGTGTCTCCAAGGAAAAATAGGACGTCGTCCGCAAAAAGCGCTATTCGCTCCTCCCGCCCTTTTCTAAGAAATCCTTGCAGTTCAGGTGATGATCTCACCGCACCCGCCAGTGGCTCCATGGCTAAAACATACAACATGGGAGACAAAGGGCACCCCTGTCTCGTCCCTCTTTCGAGGGAAAAACTTTCCGAGTAATCATTGTTTAACTTAAGTCTTGCCCTGGGATTTCTGTAGAGGATCTTTAACCAGCCAATAAATACAGGGCCAAATCCAAACCTCTCAATTACCCACCAGAGGTAGTCCCACTCTAGGCTATCAAAAGCCTTGGCGGTGTCCAGGGACAGTATGGCTCTAGACCCTATGTTCTCGGTCGGCACCTGGAGGTTCAGGTAGGCCCTTCTGATATTAGTACTAGTTGACCGACCAGGGATAAACCCTGATTGGTCTGGGTGTACCAGGTTTGCGATGCATTTGTTCAATCTGGATGCGAGCGCCCTTGCGACAATTTTGGCATCAGAACACAACAATGATATCGGTCTATATGAGGTGACTTCCAGTTGATCTTTCCCCTCTTTTGGAATCATTATTATATCGGCCTCTGACATTGATAAAGGCAGCCGTGCGTCCTTGAACGACTGCTCCAATACCCTTAAGAGCTCCGGGAGCAGCACTTCCCCATATTTTCTGTAAATCTCCAATGGCAAACCGTCCGGGCCGGGAGATTTCTGGGCTGACATCTCCATGACAGCCCCTTGGAGCTCCTCTAAGGTCAGGGGGGACTCCATTGCACTCCTATCCCCTTCCGATAAAACGGGTAGGTCCACCCCCTCTATAAACCTGTCCATACTGCACCGATCCGACCCACAGCGCGACCTATACAGATCTCTATAGAACGCAGAGAAGGTCTCTAGGACCGCGGCAGGATCGGAAGTGATCTCTCCAGCCGGTGTCCTAATCGAGAAAATGGCCGATGGGGATAAGCTAGACTTCATTATAAGTGCAAGGATCCGGCCTACTTTCTCCCCTTCACTGAAATAATTTTGTTTCTGGAAAAGTCTTTTATTCTCTACTCTTCTATTAATTACCTCTCTATACTCTTGTTGTCGATTGAGCCAAATCGCCTGCTTTACAGGAGTTGGATCCGCCACATATTGCGCCTCTGATTCCATAGCTTCCCTGCTGGCCCTCGCCTCCCATTCCCTTGACTTTTTCTTTATTTTGGTGACCTGTTGGTGTAGTAATCCTCTAAGAAACGCTTTTAGGGCATCCCACACTACACCCGCCGGTGCTGTACCTGAGTTAAATGTTACAAATTCTTTTAATTTGGAGGTTACTTCTTCTGGACAGCTTATCAGGTCTAACCAGAGCGGTTTTATTGTCCACCTTTTCCGGCCGATTTTAGTGTTTAGATTCAGGGTCAGAGTCAAAGAAGAGTGATCTGAGATTCCCCTCGGCTTATACTCTATGTTCCCTACTAATTGCAGGGCCTCACAGTTACCTAATGCCATGTCTAAGCGCGAAAAGGGTGGAATGTGTCCCTGAGTAACAGGAATACTGCCGGGTGTTTGGGTTGTGAGATCTTCATAGGTCGCACCACCCAACCTCTCTCAGGAGTTGACCTAGGCGTCCCTCTGATAATCTCTCTGCGCGATTCAGTGGTGGAAATCGGTCCATTCTGTTATCCAGAACAGTATTGAAGTCCCCCACCAAAATTATAGGTACATCAGCCTTGTTATCCACAAACTCCAACAGATCCCATATGGGCTCTGTATTAAACGGAGGCGGAACATAGATATTTGCTAGCACTAGTGGTCTATTTTCCACAACGCAGCTCAGGAATACATAGCGGCCCAGCGCGTCTATCCTGGCTTCCCTGCAGGAAAATGAAATACTCCTACCCACCAATATGCTCACACCTCTTGAATATGAGGTGTATACAGAATGATACTGTTCTTGAAATTTATAGTTCCGAGCGTATAATTTGGTATCGTTGGTGAGGTGAGTTTCCTGCAGACAAGCCAGTTCGACGCCATAAGCCTCCATTGCCAAAAACACCGCGGCCCTTTTGGCCGGGTCGCTCATACCCCTAATATTCCAGGAACCTATTTTTAACGTTTTTAATGACATCTAGCTAAGATAAAAAAGAAAAAAAAAGAAAAAAAATACCAAAACAACCAAAAGAAAAAGGAGAATCAGTGCCTTTGAGGATTCGTGGGTACAAAACTTGCCAACTGCGTGATTGTGCAAACCAAGAAAAAAGAAGAAAAAAAAGGGAGAGTGGGGAGGGACATAGAACCCCCGTATCCAGGGATCTCTCCATCCCCACTCTACATCCCTTAATTGCAAATACAAAAACACGTGTACCAGTATACATTGCCTTTATAGGCCCCCCCCTCCTAACTATGTGTAATTTGCAAGCGCCCCTTTGCCCAACCCTATATCTCACTGCGAACCCCCCACCCGCCCCCCCTCCCACTGCATTCATCCCCCCCCCTCCCCCCTAGTTCGTGACCCCCCCTTCTGCCTAGTTAGGCTAGCCCTGGGGGCAGCACTTGTGACCAGGTTTTTCCCCCCTCCCAACCATTCTGAAAACAACACCCCTCTCGTGCAAGAATAAGATGCGTTGTGTCTTACTACCACACACTTACCCCCCTCCCTCCTTCCCGCTGCCCTCTTCCAAACTTTCAGAACAATACTTAAAACATTAGTAATCCGTGTAATCGCATCATTGATTCGTGCTTCCATCTAACACACCCCCCCTTCCCCCCCCTGTCGTCTACTGTTTACTCTAGAAAAGAAACGAGAAATTAAGAAGAAAAAGAAAAAAAAAGAAAGGGAGAAGGAAAAGAAAAAGCCCTAACTCAACAGGTCCTTTTTATTATCTTCCAGCCATTTTGTTGCCCCTGTTGTTGTGTCAAAGTAATGGGTAGTCCCTAGGGCAATAATGCGCAGTCGAGCGGGATACAGCAGGGCATACTCCAATTTATAATTCCGCAGGTTACGCTTAATGTCCCTGAATTCAGCCCTTCGTTTTTGGAGGTCTGGGGAATAGTCGGGAAAAAATAAAATCTTGGTTCCGTTATACAGAATATCTCCCAGTTCTCTGGCCCTGCGCATCAGGGTTACCTTATCCCTGTAGTTGATCAACTTTATAATTATTGGTCTGGGGTATCCCCCTGTTGGTGGGGCCCTAGTTGGCACCCTATGAGCTCTTTCAATGGCAAAAAGATGGGAGAAAGTTTCCGCCCCGAATATTCCCCTAAGCCAATTCTCAAAAAACTCCTCGGGGTGGGAGCCCTCACACCGCTCCGGTAGTCCTACCACCCTTACGTTGTTTCTGCGGGACCTATTTTCCATTTCCTCGAATTTAGCGTTGTGTAGGTCCATCTGCATTTTTAATGCCTTAAGCTCTTGTTTTAGTGGGTTTAGATCGTCCTCAGCCTGGCTTACTCTCTCCTCCAGTGTTGTTGTTCTAGCGATAGTCCTTTGCAGTTCTTGGCTTACTATAATTAGCTCATCCTTTAGCCCGGTTAACTGGTCGCACAAATCGCTTAGGGAGGCCTTGCAGGAGTTGACAGCGCATAAAACCTCTTTCAATGTGGGTTCCGCTTCTCCTGGTGCGTTGTGCACAATAGCATTGTTATTCACTGATCCTGCGGACTCCCCCTCTAAGCTTTTACTGTTTGCTGCTTTTGTTGTGTGTGTTATCGCGGGTCCTTTTCCTAGGCTCTTCCTGTCCCCTGCCTGTAGTCTATCCTGCTGGTGCTGGATATTTTTAGATGGAGATGAGGTAGAGGTAGAGGGGTGAGCAAATTTTTCAAGTTTAGCCGCTGCTGCTGCTGCTGCCTGGTTTCCCTTCTCTTTTGAAGTGCGGGTCGTTTGGGAGCTAGAGTTCTCCTGTGGCTGCAGCTCTTCTCCCTTTTTCCTAGTCATAGCTGGTTATGTTGGTCCGAGAGATAAATTAGAAGGTTTTAACCACACATAAAGTTTGTACTATGCGACTTTTCCTCTCTCTTTTCTTCTTTTCTTTATTCTCTCCCCCTCTGCTCTCCCCTTTGCCCTACCTTCCCGCACTCTCCCCTCCTCCTCTGCTTTCCCCCCCCCTCTCCACCCCACCTCCCCCCTCCTCTCACCTCCCTCAGCAGCGTCACAGACCCAGCAGTATCCTCCAGGCAGGCACTAGGATAACCGACCAGCCAAAAATCCAATCAGCCGAAAATCGGCCGAAACCGCTGCACCGTCAGTACTCCAGGCTATAGCCCCCTCCCCCAACACAACCCACCGCCAACTAACAAAAGGTATGTTGTCACTAGATAGGATGAAAAGGCGCTGGGTGTCTGTGTAGTGGGCCGCCTATGTCTTCACCCCCCCACTGTCCGGGTGGTGGTCCGCCCCTCGGAAAGCAGGGGGAGATGGTCCACTTTTTAGTAAGCACAATAGCTAGTGGTAGCAGTGGTAGTAGCAGAAATTAACAGTCGGTACCTTAGTGCAGCTCACACATGGACACTCCTGGCGGTGGCTGTGGCTCCTCCTGTCCTATGCGCACGCTGTCTCAGCCGCCTCCTCCCGCTGGTGACGGGAGCGTTGCTCGGGCGACCGCTCGAGCAGAAAGCCCGACCCCCTTCTCCCCGCTCCGAGGGCTCGGGTCTCTTCCTATCCCGGGCGGACGTACCCCAATCCCGGCGTCACACTCCGTCTCGGACTGGCGGGCAGGAGAGGCAAGCAGCCAGTGAAGCACACCACAGGGGGAGAGAGCTCATTCAGGCAGGCTCCGGGCGCTAGGCACAACAGACAGACACGGAGGCATCGGGCTGGGGGAAGCTCACGCTCTCCTCCACTCACTCCAGCATCCAGTCACACATCCGGTCACGCCCCCACCCCTCATCCTTGGTTAACTTTTAGTGGTGAAACACCTTCAGCATTACCAGGCAGGCCTAATTAAATGTGGCTAACTAATTTACTGAATTGAAATCCAGCCTAGATTTAGCCTGGGTTCACACATGTGTGGTGCGAATTGAAGCTCAGGTTTCACTGGGAAATAAAAATCAGTTGTTCAGAGGTTCCTCTGCATTTTAGCTGTGGATCAGTGAGCAGGGACGGGGGGGAGGTGTAGTGAGGAGAAGGAGAAAATCCATGTTCAGAACGCAATGCATCTGTGAATCAGATGCGTTCCCATAGAAGATAATGGGCTTGTAATTCGCACCACAATGCCCAGAAAACGCACACGTTTTTTGTGCAATGCGCAGTGCGGATGCAACATGCATATGTGAACCAGATGCATTCATATGAATGTATTTTAAAATGTCCCGCAAATTGGATGCGGTGTAAGCCACATCTAATTCGCATAGGTGTGAATGGGAGCTTAATCTAGGATCTTGTGATTAGGAGATGCAAAGTTAATTTTTGTTTACTTTTCCTTTCAGCTATAACTTTTTTGTACTGCACAGGCATTTTCTAAAGTATAAATATACAAAACACATATCTTTTATAATGTTTTATGATTTGGCTGTGTCAGCTCACATGCAGCCAAGACAATCAGTCAGAAAAAATTGACAACATTGAAATTCAGATCTCCAGTGACAAAAAAAACTGTTCTAGTGCTGCAGCCACGGCTGAGTTCTGTATAACGTAGGGAAAAGAGGAAGGAACCATTACATGCAGAGGGAGACATTTTAATACTCCTGGGAGTGTTGAAGAGGCTTACAAAGACTGCAACATTGGAATGTGAGGCAGAGTACTGTATACTGCCTCTTTTCTTACAAGGACTTGCCATATGTAATTATTAAAATACATGACTTTAAAGCAAATATTTGATAAGGTCAGACATAATGAATTTTAGGGTTTTCACTTAAAGCAGTTGTATACCTGCTGTTTTTTTTTTCTACACCTGCAAGGAAAAAGGCATAATGAGCTAGTATGCACCGCATACTAGCTCATTATGAGATACTTACCTTTAGAACGAGGCGCCGGCATCTCACACGGTCCACCCCGAGGGAGCTGACATTTCCCCTCGGCGTGTCTTCCGGGTATCGCGGCTCCGGTGCTGTGAGTGGCCGGAGCCGCGATGTCATCACACCTGGGAGACTTCTATCCGGCAAGCTCCGGAGTTTGCCGGGCTATCTGCCGAGAATCCCCTGTGCGCATGCGCCACTGCAGTCAGCGGTTCATTGCGAGGGGAATATCTCCTAAACCGTACAGGTTTAGGAGATATTTTTTTTACCTACAGGTAAGCCGTATTATAGGCTTACCTGTAGTTAAAAGTAAAAAAAAAGGTATACAACCACTTTAATCATGGAGGATACACCCTAAATTTAATTTCCTTATCTTCCTACCTCATTTCCTCTGATATAAAAAAAACCCCTTACCGCTGAGGATGAGGTTTAGTTTTGCTGCCACCACAGGTTTGTGGCTAAAAAAAAAGTAAGGAGCTACCATTTAATTCAGTGCTCAGCCTTTGCCCCTGGTCAGCTGAGTCGCAAGGGACAATATTTTGAATAAATGTTACATAGTTACATAGTAGGTGAGGTTGAAAAAAGACACAAGTCCATCACGTCCAACCTATGTGTGTGATTATATGTCAGTATTACATTGTATATCCCTGTATGTTGTGGTCATTCCGGTGCTTATCTAATAGTTTTTTAAAACTATCAATGCCCCCCGCTGAGACCACCGCCTGTGGGAGAGAATTCACATCTTTGCCTCTCTTACAGTAAAGAACCCTTTACGCAGTTTAAGATTAAATTTCATTTCTTCTCATTTTAATGAGTGGCCACGTGTCTTATTAAACTCCCTTCTGCGGAAAAGTTTTATCCCTATTGTGGGGTCACCAGTGTGGTATTTGTAAATTGAATGTATAAGCCAGCCCCCTTTCTATAAAAGGGTGGGCTCACAGCAGGCATATTGTCAGTGTGTTGGGGTTTTTAGGGAGAGCTGGCAATCTGTGCAGGTAGAGATAGTGAGTTTTATTTTTAATTTTGGCAGTGGTACATAGACTGCCCCATAGACTCCAGTGGAGTTAGCTGCAAAGTTCACTGACTTCAAGCAAAATTTTTGAAACTATATGAAAACCAAACCCTGATACAATCATTCACACTCACTACCTTATTATTGTATGGTGCATCTGTATTATACTTTACATAAAGCTACAGTATGGTAAATAACCACCAACACACGGTATATTGCAAATGAATAATATTAAATGTATGTTTTGTTCTTTGACGTATTACTCTCAGGTGCTGCATTACTGTATATACATTAAGAGACCTAACATAAATGTAATAAATATAGCCTTTTATTAGAAAAGAAAGGGGTTATGTTTAATGAAGCGCAACATTTTACACTTCATCTGTTTTATCTGCTATACTCTGAACTAGTAAATAATACAAGAAAAATGTTTCTATTACTGCACTCTAGTTAATTCTCCATGAACATGCCCTAGGGATTCTTAAGTGAAATAAACGGCATAAACAACAGAATATACAGATTGCTGTCGGACTACTATTTTTCACATACCTCGATGTAGTCCTGCATATCTGTGATTGCATCTGCTGCTGGAAGCCATGATTTCATTGTCTGCAGTGCCTCTTGCAGGAGTAGCAAATTATCATGGGCTATTTAGATAAAATAACATCTATGACCAGCAGTGCCCAGCATTGTGGTGTCCATACCAAACTACTAGAGATTAACTTTATACTGTGTCCACTGGACCAGCAAGATTAGCATTTATTATGAATGCCTCAGTAGTTATATAAAGGAAAAGGGGTGGGTTTCTATCCTTTGGTGCCCAAAACAACCCCTCCCCCCTTCATTAGGATTACCTTTTTTACACAGAATAGTTTTCTTGTTTTACCATATCTATTCTAGCTTAGAATAATGTGAAAATATGTACCGGTAAGTAAAGTTAAAGCGTAACTCCACTTCTGTTGAGAAAAAAACATTCCCCTTTGGGTGATCTATGTATGCATGGATTATAACAGCCTTTGTTGCAGAGTCCTACCTTTTGTTATTCTGCAGAAATGACTGTGTGTTCCTCTGTGCCTCTGTGCCAAGTGGGTCTAATTTGAGTGGTTTCATAATTCAGTCAGCTGTGCATCTACAGAGCACTAATGAGGAAAACTGCTGGTCCTGTACCCCTTTAGACATGTTCCTATTGGGAGTATCTCACCAAAAATGACATTTTTGTTCCAGGGGATGCCTGAAATCTGACTTGTATCTTAGGCAGACTTCTGGGAAAATTGGTGAGCCAATCACAAAAGCAGGAAATGATGTTTCCGGGGTCTGTTCTGTACACATTCTGTGTACAGATCAACTGCAGGTAGCCATATTGCATTGCATTTTCAGAAAATTACAGCGGCTGCAGATTGAAAAGGAAAGGTAATTTTTAATAACATTCAATTACAATATGACCGTGTCGCAATTGTATACGCTATATTATTTTTTCTTTATTTGCTATTTTCTTCCCCCACGAAAGTGGAGTTACCCTTTAATTTTGGTTACTGTATCTCTACTGATGGGAAACCAATACGTATCAGAAACATAACTTTCATGTTCTACCTTATTTTAGGACCTAGCATCAGATATATTTTTACTTGCATGCATGCGAAACATACCTGAATACTTGCTGGATTTGACTTGACAGAACTTTGATCTGCTGGGTCATTACCAGAATTGCTATAATCTCTGTAATTCCCATTCTGGTGATGTAAACAAAGCACAGCGTGCATTTCTTAATTTCTCTAAATTGTTATAATTTGGCATGCTGCCACAGAGAGAGGAGGGGTCCACAATGAACAGGCACTGGCAAGGTATCATGTACCTGATAGGAGACTGAGTTGATGAGGTCAGCTCCTCTTATATCTCCTGTCCTGGCCCCACTGAGGATGAGACAGAGGAAGCCGAAGAACAGGAGGGACACGAGTGCCTGATGTGGATGATTCCGGGCCGGCAGCTTGTCAGGGTTCTGGAGACTGAACTATACAGCGGTGTGCAGAGCTGGAGCAGGAGACAGCCAGGCAGGCATCTGAGGGTTAACAGAAGCCAGGATCATAGACAGAAGCAGAGTCTCAGGAATAGCTAAGGTCGTCAGCATGCAGGCAGCGGGGGACCAAATGATAGACAGAGCCAGAGTCAGGAACGGAGCTGGGTCAGAGGTAAGCAGCAGAACAGGAACAGGATATACAGCCAAGGTCAATGAACAAGCCAGGTCAGCAGCTAGAAGAGCACACAGGATCAGATCAGGATAAAGGACACAGCTTAAGATCAGTCAGCAAAGGATAGAAGGCTAGACTCCCTTTAAATAGGCTGTCTGGCACCAAGAGGGATTATGCCCACCCACGCGCATGCGCAACCTGTGATCGTGGACTCTCACACGCATGCATGCACCTGTTAGCCGTTCTTAGAGAAACTCTATGGGCTTGTGTACATCTATGTGTCCTAGACGTCTCACAGGGATTCCCTGACACCGGGTAAAGATTCAAGAGCAGAATAAGGGAGATGTGTGGAACACAGTGACTCACTCTGACAGACGTAATGTGTTATACCTCCAGTGAGTACACCCCTCACATTAAGGATAAACATTAAGTTGTTTGCCTGCAATATCAGTTTTAACCACAAGATGGAGCCGGTGGTAAATTTACTGTTTTTGCAGAAACTAGAAACGGTTCACCTTTAATAAAAATTCCCATCATTCTTCAGTCTAAGGTAAAGAAACAGGTGCATTCTGGGAGCTCAGACTTCATCTTAGAAACTGAAAGAAGGAACCAGGTATCAGAGCACATGTCGGACTAAAACTTGCATCCACTTGCATCTCTTAACACAGCATCACTACTGAGAATTACTTATTGTCAGGGCTGGGCTCAGCCCTTCTTTCTCATAGCTCTGTGCTCAGGTGTTGGTTAATTGGCAAAGTCTCTTTCTTCCACAGTGACTCACCTGGTCTTCATTTCCTGCTAGTCAGCTAGAGCTGCTAGTTATATAAACTCCTTGGTTTAGATCTTCAGTGCCTTCGCTTTGGTCATTATATCCGGACTCTCTCTGCTGTTTTTTCCTGTGAAAGACTTTTGCTTGGTTGACTTCCCTTCTGGTTTCTGATCCTGTTTGCTGCACCCGACTTCGCTGATCTCTGGACTCCTGTTTCTCTGGCTGATTCTGACTGCCCGTCCTGGTTACCGAACTCTGGCTATGTTTTGACTAAGTTCGCTCTGTTTATACCATTTTACCATTCTATTAAACAGTGTGATTTTTACTGCACTTCTTTTTCAGTCTGATTCATGGTTCCTGACAATTATCGTCATCTACAGCCTAGCTTATTCATTGGATTTCTGTATATTTCATATACTGATTATATGTAAATGTATTTGTTTTTTTCAATAGTTTCGCCCACCCTATTTTGTCAATAAAGCTTCAAAATGACACTTAGTCTGGCCTTTTGCAGAATAGGGGGGTTAGCTGCATGTCGAGCAACACACAGATAAACTTGTAGCAGTGACAGAACATAATGGCAAAACTGCAGATGATGATGAATAGATATTTGTAAATGTTGCAAGACTGAGTCAGTGGCAGGAGCCAAGCTTCTTTTCTGTGGAGAGTACTGGCTACTGTACTGTCTGTGCTAGCTGCTGTGGGGCCCAGGGACTTGGAAGGTGTCTTTGAGGCTGAAGAAAACAGGTGGTGGTAGTGTCTGTCAGTAAACACAATGGCTGGGGTAACACAGCAGTGTTACAGGCAGCACAGCACAGGAGGAGCACAAGCAGGTCAGCAGGACAATCAGGACAAGACAGCATTTTTTATACAGGACCAAATTTATTTAAGGTAGTCCTTGTTGAAATTACATATTTTTGTGTTCACTGCATGTGATTGAGATTGTGCTGTTTTGCTGTAAAAGGTAGTGAGTGCCTGGTAGAAAAGAAAACTTGCTGCTTTGCTGCTGACTGATATTCATCATCAGTGGTGTAGCATGGGTTGGCCAGGGCAAAGCAAGTATCAAACTATCATGCCTCCTAACCTGCGGACCATTGGCATATATATATATATATATATATATATATATATATATATATATATATATATATATATATATATATTTATATTGTTGTATAACAGTGTAGATTTGCTGTTCCCTCAAAATAACTCAACACACAGCCATTAATGTCTAAACCCCTGGCAACAAAAGTGAGTACACGCCTAATTGAAAATGTCCAAATTTGGCTCAAAGTGTCAATATTTTGTGTGGCCACCATTATTTTCCAGCACTGCCTTAACCCTCTTGGGCATGGAGTTCACTAAGCTTCACAGGTTGCCACTGGAGTCCTCTTCCACTCCTCCATGATGACATCATGGAGCTGGTGGATGTTAGAGACCTTGCACTCCTCCACCTTCCATTTGAGGATGCCCCACAGATGCTCAATAGGGTTTAGGTCTGGAGACATGCTTGGCCAGTCCATCCCCTTCACCCTCAGATTTTTTAGCAAGGCAGTGGTCGTCTTAGAGGTGTGTTTGGGGTCATTATCATGTTGGAATACTGCCCTGCGCCCAGTCTCTGAAAGGAGGGGATCATGTTCTGCTTCAGTATGTCACAGTACATGTTGGCATTCATAGTTCCCTCAATGAACTGTAGCTCCCCAGTGCCCGAAGCACTCATGCAGCCCCAGACCATGACACTTCCACCACCATGCTTGATTGTAGGCAAGACACACTTGTCTTTGTACTCCTCACCTGGTTGCTGCCACACATGCTTGACACCATCTAAACCAAATAAGTTTATCTTGGTCTCATCAGACCACAGGACAGTTCCAGTAATCCATGTCCTTAGTCTGCTTGTCTTCAGCAAACTGTTTTCAGGCTTTCTTGTGCATCATCTTTAGAAGAGGCTTCTTTCTGGCACAACAACCATGCAGACCAATTTGATGCAGTGTGCGGCATATGGTCTGAGCACTGACAGGACGACCTCCCCACCCCCTCAACCTCTGCAGCAATGCTGACAGCACTCATAGTCTATTTCCCAAAGACATCCTCTGGATATGACGCTGAGCACGTGCACTGAACTTCTTTGGTGGACCATGGCGAGGCCTTTTCTGAGTGGAACCTGTCCTGTTAAACCGATGGATGGTCTTGGCCACCTTGCTGCAGCTCAGTTTTAGGGTCTTAAACTTCCAGTGACCAGTATGAAAGAGTGAGTTCGATAACACCAAATTCAACACACCTGCTCCCCATTCACACCTGAGACCTAGTAACACTAATAAGTCACATCACACCGGGAAGGGAAATGGCCAATTGAGCCCAATTGGGACATTTTCACTTAGGAGTGTACTCACTTTTGCTGTCAGCGGTTTAGACATTAATGGCTGTGTTGGGTTATTTTGAGGGGACAGAAAATTTACACTGTTATACAAGCTGTACACTCACTACTTTACATTGTAGTAAAGTGTCATTTCTTCAGTGTTGTCACATGAAAAGATATAATAAACTATTTACAAAAATGTGAGGGGTGTACTCACTTTTGTGAGATACATATATATTATATAGTAGAAATATCTGTGCCTTACCTGAGTTCTTCTGCATGTAGAACTTTCGCTTCCTGTGACCCTCTGCCACTCTTACAGAGACTGGAAGCTGATGCCCAGCTGGCAGCACCCCAACATTTGCCCGTGGCCCTGACCAACTGAGTAGTCAGGTACAGAACTGTAGCTCAGTTGCTCCTGCTTGTGGTCCCAGAGTACCTGATTGTTCCATATCAATGATGCCCTTCATACATATGGAGCCAGTTTGTTCTTCATGAACACCCAGGGATCCTCTCTGAGTTCAGGATAAGCAATGTAAAAGAAAAATCAGCACTTCGAGGGCCTTTAAGCTCCCCTCTCGGGGGCCCTTCTAGAGTGCTCTATCTGCTCAGCCAACCTCCCATCACCTGTCTCCACCCTGTGCAACTTGCCCTCTGTAATGAAGGTGCCAGCTATGCTCTGTACAATGAAATCTGTCTGCATTTATTCAAAGATGTTCACACCCTGGAAAATGTCCCTCTGTCTGCCCCTGTATACCAGAGTGCCCAAATGCACCGCACCCCCTGGGTGACACGCTGGGCAGAGATCTCCTCCGTAAGGTGCATGCAGCCCTCACTGCTGGGAGCTGTCCACTCTGCCCCTGGTGCTGAACTGTGATCCAGCTCCTGCTGTCTGGCCACATTTATGTGCCCCTTCGAATTTTGCACTCTTGGCAACCACCCCCGTGCCCCCATCCATGCTACGCCACTGTTCATCATCATCAACAATACAAATGCTAATAAATAGTCTAATAACATTAGGAATAAAATATTATAATACATTCCAATAAATATTTTAATAAAAGTGACACTATTTTACTTTATTATTTTTTTCTACTGTTTATTTTTGGTTTATATATAAATATTTGCCTTAAAAGAAGAGGTCTGTTGCAACCTATAAAAGAGTATAGTGTTTTTTATTTTGATTTGTTTTTTAATGCAGACCCTGGACCCTATCCTCCAACTGTTAGCGCAAGCTAGCCTCACCTAAAAATTGTTGTTGAATGCTCCTTAAATCTACCCCACCCTCCCCCCACACACAAGTGCTCAAGTATTATCATAGGTGTGTGCAGCCTATTGCATTAAGGGTGTGCACCCCAAAGCTCAAACACACATACGTGTATATATATATATATAGATCTATAGATCTATATATTTATAGATCTCTATAGATATAGAGATCTATAGATATATATATATATCTCAATATAGATATATATATATATCTATATATATATATCTATCTATATTTATATATATATATATATATATATATATATATATATATATATATATATATATATATATATATATATATATATAGATATAGATATATATCTATCTATATATATAGATATATATATATCTATATATAGATATATATATATCTATATATATAATTACACACACATTATATTGTCAAAAGTATTGTGCCGCCTGCCTTTACACGCATGTAGGGTTCACTATTGAGTTGGCCCACCCTTTGCAGCTATAACAGCTTCAACTCTTCTAGGAAGGCTGTCCACAAGGTTTAGAAGTGTGTCATGGGAATGTTTGACCATTCTTCCAGAAGCGCATTTGTGAGGTCAGGCACTGATTTTGGACGAGAAGTCCTGGCTCGCAGTCTCCACTCTAATTCATTTCAAAGTTGTTCTATCGGGTTGAGGTCAGTACTCTGTGCAGGCCAGTCAGGTTCCCCCACCCCAAACTCGCTCATTCATGTCTTTATGGATCTTGCTTCGTGCACTGGTCCAAATGATTTGGTTGAGGGGGGATTATGATGTGGGGTTGTTTTTCAGGGTTGGGCTTAGCCCCTTAGTTCCAGTGAAGGGAATTCTTAAGGCGTCAGCATAACAAGACATTTTGGACAATTTCATGCTTCAAACTTTGTGGGAACAGTTTGGGGATGGCCCCTTCCTGTTCCAACATGACTGCGCACTAGTGCACAAAGCAAGGTCCATAAAGACATGGACTTAGCAGGGGTGGTGGAAAAAGAACTACGAGTGCAATAATTGACATTATAATAATAACTAAAACATATAAAATTAAGTGTAACAATCTAAAAAATAAAAATTCCAAAGTGCTATAATGATGTGAACCTCCCAGCTAAAAAGTTGTTGCACTTGAAGTTAATTTGTATTGGAATCATCTGTAGAGGGGTTTCCACCATCCCTGCTAAGTTTTATTTGTTATGTCTTGTTTTCAGTCTGATGTGTATTATATGTGAAGTTGCGTATAACAGAGACCAGTTTTTGGGCAGCACTGACTGGCACCGATAAGCAGCAATGATTGGCAGCACTGATAGGCCGCACTGTTGGGCACTGATGGGCCCTGATTGGCACTGATAGGCAGCACTGATGGGCACTGATTGGCAGTACTGATGGTCTCTGATTGGCAGCACTAATTGGCACTGAAAGACAGCACTGAAAGGCAGCACTGATGGGCACTGAAAGGCAGCACTGATGGGCACTGATTGGCAGCACTGATTGACACAGATTGGCAGCACTGATTGGCATCACAGTTTAGCACTGATGGGCAATGATTGGCAGCACCGATGGGCAATGATTGGCAGCACTGATGGTCACTGATTGGTAGCACTGATGGGCTCTGATTGGCAGCACTTTTTGACACTGATTAGCACTGATAGGCAGAACTGATAGGCAGCACTGATTGGCACTGATAGGCAGCACTAAATTCTTCAGCCCCGGAAGAATTTACCCCCTTCCTGACCAGAGCGTTTTTTGCGATTTGGCACTGCGTTGCTTTAACTGACAATTGCGTGGACGTGCGACGTGGCTCCCAAACAAAATTGACGTTCTTCTTTTCCCACAAATAGAGCTTTCTTTTGGTGGTATTTAATCACCTCTGCGATTTTTATTTTTTGCGCTATAAACAAAATAAGAGCGACAATTCTGAAAAAAAACGCATTATTTTTTACATTTTGCTATAATAAATATCCCCCAAAAATATATAAAAAAACATTTTTTTTTCTCAGTTTAGGCCGATACGTATTCTTCTACATATTTTTGGTAAAAAAAAATCGCAATAAGCGTTTATTGATTGGTTTGCACAAAAGTTATAAAGTTTACTAAATAGGGGATAGTTTTATGGCATTTTTATTAATAATTTTTTTTTTTACCAGTAATGGCGGCGATCAGCGATTTTTATTGTGACTGCGACGTTATGGCAGACATGTCGGACATTTTTGACACATTTTTGAGACCATTGTCATTTATACAGTGATCAGTGCGATTAAAAATGCACTGATTACTGTGTAAATGACAATGGCAGTGAAGGGGTTAACCACTAGGGGGCAGGGAGGGGTTAATCAGTACTAGGGGAGTGTTTTCTAACTGTAGGGGGGAGGGCCTGTATGTGTCACTAGATTGATCACTGCTCCCGATGACAGGGAGCAGTGATCAGTGACACTTGTCACTAGGCAGAACGGGGAGATGCTGTTTACATCAGCATCTCCCCATTCATCCTCTCCGTGAGGCGATCGCGGGTATCTCTGCGGCGATCGAGTCCGCGGGACCCGCGACCCGACTCACGGAGCTCCCGGCCGGTGCGTGCGCGTGCCGGCGGCGGCGCAGATGCAATGGCACGCCGGGGAATTCAAATGGACGTACAGGTACTCCCATTTGCCCAGCTCTGCCATTCTGCCGACGTACATCGTTGTGCGCCAGTCAGGAACCGGTTATACACAGTGCACAAAGCAAACTAGATGTCATTTAATTAGGCTTTAAATCTACTTTAAGGAGTCAGTTAACACAAGGAGCTATGTAATAAATTTAAATTTAGGAAAATTCATTTCAATTATATAAACATGTAAAAAGTACACGTATGTTCATTTATTTATTCTACACATGATTTATATTCAAAGCGCAGCTTTAATTTATTGTGTGAAGGTTCTCAAACCCTTTAGTAAATTAGCAATTTTGTGTCTCTGCCCAGCTGCTCCACATCAATAATGTTGACGTATACACAGACAAGTATTACGGCCTGCATTGCATTATGGGAACTAAACATTTCACCTTGTTCAGACCTAGCTGGCACATGCTGAGTATAAAGAAGAGTGGGCACACACTAAAGTTAAGTTTCAAATTCCTCCACATTTTCTGGCAGGTATTAGGACCCCATAGGATGTCATTTTTTTTTTTTTTTTACTGAGATTTTTGTTGTTTTGCTACTGTTGTGATGTGCTTATGGCATCATAGATTTATGTGCAGTGGAGTTCCTCTTTAATGCACACATTTAATTTAGGAAATGGGAAAAGATGAATTATTTTCCATAAAAAGGAGTTGCTGTGACAATAAGTAGTTGTTGAATTTAAAGGAAAAAAATGACTCCTGGAAAGTGCAATGAATCGATTGGTTTCTTGGCACAAGACATATTGTTATTGCAATAATGTATTAATTTCATGGTAGGCTGAATGCAGCTGTATGCATGTTAGCAAATTAGATTGTGAACTAATGCCCATTTAAACGGGTGTGAACATTGTACAGCTACACAAAGGACCGGCTGTCAGAGCAAGTATTGACATATAAACCTATGCACTTTAAATGTGTTCATCATGTTCTGAATCAGTGGTGGATGGTGCTCCAAATTTTTGGGGGGGTGCAAACAAACTGAAAATACTGAAAAAAAACATCAATTGAAGCTTCACTGTGTCATCAAACGCAGCCACTGTGCCATCAAACACAACCACTGTGCCCATCAAATGCTGCCACTGTGTCCATCATTTGTTGCCACTGTGCCCATCAAATGCTGCCACTGTGTCCATCATTTGTTGCCACTGTGCCCATCAATTGAAGCCAATGTGCCCATCAAAGGCTGTTACTGTGCCCATCAAACACTTCCACTGTGCCCATCAAACACTGCCACTCTGCCATCAAATGCTGCCACTGTGCCCATCAAATGATGCCACTGTGCCATCAAATGCTGCCACTGTGCCCACCAAACGCTGCCACTGTGCCCATCAACGCTGCAACTTTGCCCATAAAACGCAGCCTGTGTGTCATCAAATGCTGCCACTATGCCCAACGAATGCTGCCACTGTGCCCAACGAATGCTGCCACTCTGTCCATCGAATGCTGCCACTGTGCCCATCCAATGCTGCCACTGTGACCCCCCGCCTGCTCGCCGTCTGCCTGGCACTTACCTTGTCTCAGTGGGGCAGCGGGTGACGGCGGTGAGCGGTGTCCTCCGAGTGGTGTCATCCATTAGTCTCCTCCCGTGCTCTCTCGTCAGGTGTCCAATCACAGCGCCTGTAGTTTCAGCCAATCAAGTGACGGGTGACACACCCGAGAACCTGAGTGGTGGAGAGGCGGTTCAGTGTTAGGACAGCGAATATTCATTCGCTGTTCTAACACACCTGGGTGGCGCTCGCAGGCCACCTTTTTTGACGCCTATTAGAGCCGATGGCTCTAATCAGGTGCTTCAAAAACACCCCCCGCCGCTGTAATTCAGGCGCCCAAAAAGGGGCCGGGCGCCTGAATAGGGGGTGGCAGCGGCGGCCATGGATAGATTCATGCAATGCAATGCATGAATCTATTCATTGGTCATAGAGGGGGTGGCTAGAGAGAGGGAGCAGCGCCCATGCGCCCTTATGGACGGACTGCCACTGTTCTGAATCCTAAATTGACAACCTTTTTTTATTATTTCCTTTGACCTTTATTTTCTAGTACATTTTCTTTGCAAAGCATAAATACAATATGTTGAAAACAGCATCAATGTAATTGTGAATAGAGTTGTTGCCACTTGCCAACCTTTTAAATGGCCCTATAGTGCTACGTCACTACATGACACAGTATTAATTTGCACAGCTTATAGGAGAAAACAGAGCGTTCAACGGGGCACCGGGTAGGCAGCCCTGGATGTGTTGAATGCCATTGTAGCCTGCAGCTCTTCAAGAGGAAAAATATTTGACACACTGCTTGATGGAAAGGTAAGTGATGTGACCATAATCTTTTTTTAAATGCATTGTAGCCACATCCCTTTTTGCCATGTGTTCACCGCTATGTCCCTTTTTCTCAATTTCTACAGTTGGGGTATGCAATTCCCATGCAGGGCTGGGTCAAGACAGAAGAAGAGACAGAAGAGGCTATTTCTTTGGGCGCCATGTTGCAAGGGGCACCGTTAGGGTGGCAGCCTCTTCTACATCTGCATAGCTTAGCCCTGTCCTGTACTGTGCAGGACTGATCTGCCAAACCCACAGCTCAGTCCTGTAGCTTACACTAGAACATCACAACTCTCCCTGTGTAACCAATAGTACCCTTTTTTAAAACAAATTGTAGCCACAAACAGTTTAATAAACTTTAGTGAACCCCAATGAGTTTTTTATTAAATCCTTTAGTCCCATTTTTTCTAAGTATTTTTTTGCTGCAGGTTTCTATGTAAACTTTTTCAATATGCGTTTGTTTGTGTAGCACCAAATTAAAAATATAAAAGCTTTGTACACATGTAACATAATTGTATTTCCATTATTAAAGCAACAAAGCTCAGCATTAATGTATAGTTAACCCTAATTGTGATTTTAAGCGTAAAATTTGTAGTTAAGTTAAGCAATCTTAAATATGTGTTATTTTTTGTGGTGCTGAGTTAAAGAGATGGGGGTGCAATTGGGTATTTTTATCCTTGGTGCTTGGGGCCTTTTCTCAGCACTGTTGCCATTTTTTTTAAAGTATGATTTTAACTTATTTTATTTCTTTCTTTAACATCTCAGTGCTCCTTATTTCTTCCACCTTATTTGAGACCCTTCTTTTAACTTCCTTTGTATGCATTCCAGCAATGTTTGCATGTTATTGCTCCGGGCAGGTTTCCAGATGCACAACAAACATTGGCATTTGACACAAGGCCACTTGTAGTCCCTATTGGAAGTGCATGTGAAAGGGTGTGGATGCACAAGAGCATATAGGGAAGAGGGATACATCATCCTATAACAGGAAGTGTCTGAACAAGCAAATTCATGGCAGGATTAAAATATGTTATTTTAATAAAAGGTCCCGATATAATTACAATGAAAACAACTTTTGAAAATAGATTACCGCATTAAAGATTATGCATGGTTTTAGTTATTGAGTTTACACTTAAGCTACTTTAGCTAAGCAGTCAATCTATATGTATACAACAAACAAAACAATAATTTTGCAGTAGACTTACCAGTTAGTCAGCAAAAAAAACCCCAAACAAATTACACTATACGGTGCATTGAAAATGGTGGCTTTAGTTTTACATTTGCAAATACAGTTAAACCTTGGTTTGAGAGTAACTTGGTTTAAGAGTGTTTTGCAAGACAAGTAAAACTTTTTATAAAAAAATTTTGACTTGATAAACGAGCGATGTCTTGATATACAAGTAGCGCATGTCACAACTGAGTATCAAAGAGAAGAGATGTGCCTCTAAGTGTAGCAATATGGTTACATTTAATGAAGGTACAACATTTAGCAACTCACATGGTTGATGATTAAAACAGGCACATCTAAGTATGCAGGCATCCGGGGTAAAGCTGTCCATATGGACCATCCTCTTCACTGCCATTGACGTCGTCCCTTCCACGCTGCACTCCATGAGGGCTTCAAGGCTCACTTTCAGATCACTCTACTGCAGGGTAGTCTTCCCGGTCACAATTGCGGTGAGAACTGGTGGTGCGGAGGATGTTCTCTGTAGACAGCTTTACCCCAGATGCCTGCATACTTAGATGTGCCTCTTTTAATCATCATCATGAGTTGCTAAATGTTGTACCTTCATTAAATGTAATCATATTGCTACACTTAGAGGCTCCTTTCTTCTCGTTTTTACTCTGTAGCTCCTGGTGGATTTTGCTTCTAATCCCCTTGTGGAGGCTGCCATTTGTGGATGGACATTTCATGGTTACACAACCTATCACATTGCTATAATCTTTTTATATGGACTATAAACTGAAGAATTTATGAATAAATGGTTGTGGAACGAATCATCTGAGTTTCCATTATTTCTTATGGAGAGATTTGCTTGTATATATATATATATATATATATATACAGAAGCTGTACAACTGCCTCATCAAGTCTTGTCTTTATAGTGCGGTCTTAACTCTATTTTATGAGAGCATCTATGTTGAACCTTATATAACAATGGATATACCGAGAGCAGATATGCTTGGAGGCAGCCTATTTCTTCACAGGGACACATTTAGTAGCCTAAAACAGAACAATGGCAGTCAAATGCAATGCGTCCCCATGCAAATTCCAGGAAACAAAAATGGCAACCACCCCAATTTAGACCTACATATTAGTAAAGTACAGATGGAAGGGTTTTATCATGCCATCTTAACTCCATTCTTTGAGAGCCCCCATATATATATATACTATATATAGAAAGCCTTTACTGTGTATCCTTTATTAAATTACTCCTATTGGCATATTTTGTTTAATCCCTTATGTTGAAAAAATGATAGCAAAAAATCAAGCCTTTAATGTGTTTCTTTTTTTAAGATTACTTCCGTTGGCATATTTTGTTGGCATATGTGATTAGCCTGCCCTATTTATTTAGAGAAATTATGTAGATTTTTATCTTATTTTAAATGGTAAAGCTCACTTTTAAAACTGTAAAATTGAATTGGGAAACCATTCACAGGGAGAGCTTTTGCATCCCCCAGTGTCCCTGCTTTTACGTAATTCTCAGGAAGAGTCCATCCTAGTTGCAGTGCCAGACCATAACTTTATCAGGTTATGATTTATGGACAGTCCTGTGTCAGTTCCAGCCCAGCTGGAGTAGCACAGCTGTGCATGCACATATGTTATACCGGGTGGAACTGACCATTCCTCTAATTTGCTGGCTGCTGGAATGGGTTCTTCCTGGAGTCTGAAAGCCAAGAAGGACCTAAAATAATTCTGCAAAGGTGGACCTCTTCAGAAAAATGCAAGAATCCTCTCCATCACTGGGTTAATCTATAAGTTTAATTCATTAGAAGCCCAAGTTATTTCACCCTGTTGTGTGGCCGTTTTCAGTTGGATCATCTCCCCTCAGGGCCAAAATGCAGGCTTGCTGTAACCCCCGTTCCCCATCCCCAACAATATACATATTTTTCAATAATAGAATGGGACAAATAACATGAATGAAAGTATAAAAAATGACTTTCTTGTTTAAATAGAACACTATTTTTTCTGTCAATATCACGTAGTAAGTGAGTTCTTTACAATAATTGTGTATACATTGTTGAGAAGTTAGACAGCAACACTGACCATTTCCAGACATTGCTAAGTGAATTAAGGAATTAAGCTCCTGGTTGTTAGTGTTGGCTTGATACATGTCGATGCAAAGACTGATAACCGAATGTCATCTGGTGCTTATTAATCAGTTTCAGAAAACATTTTTAATTAGGTCAAAGAGAAATACTCACTTTTCGTTTTACTCCACGTCTAAAGTTAATAATCTGTTGATATCAAGGCTAATTCTATATCATGGTTGCTGATTTATGAAACCTGGGGCTAAGGGAAAATAGAGCAGTTCTTTTACACTGAGGAAAAAAGTTTGGCTGCAGTTGGCAGTAATTCCTTCCTAGGACCAGAGTGAACAAATTAGCCTCACATACAGTGCCTTTCAAAAGTATTCACCCCCGCCTTTTTACCTATTTTGTTACATTACAGCCTTTAGTTCAATGTTTTTTTTTAATCTGAATTATATGTGATGGATCAGAACACAATCATCTAAGTTGGTGAAGTAAATTTAGAAAAATATATACATAAAACTATTTTTCAGAAATTAAAAACTGATAATTGGCATGTGCGTATGTATTCACCCCCTTTGTTATGAAGCCCATAAAAAGCTCTGGTGCAAACAATTACCTTCAGAAGTCACATAATTAGTGAAATGATATCCACCTGTGTGCAATCTAAGTGTCACATGATCTGTCATTACATATACACACCTTTTTGAAAGCCCCCAGAGGCTGCAACACCTAAGCAAGAGGCACCACTAACCAAACACTGCCATGAAGACCAAGGAACTCTACAAACAAGTAAGGGACAATGTTGTTGAGAAGTACAAGTCAGAGTTAGGTTCTAAAAAAATATCGAAATCTTTGATGATCCCTAGGAGCACCATCAAATTTATCATAACCAAATGGAAAGAACATGGCACAAGAGCAAACCTGCCAAGAGACGGGCGCACACCAAAACTAACGGACCGGACAAGGAGGACATTAATCAGAGAGGCAGCACAGAGACCTAAGGAAACCCTGGAGGAGCTACAGAGTTCCAGAGCAGAGACTGGAGTATCTGTACATAGGATGACAATAAGCCGTATGCTCCATAGAGTTGAGCTTTATGGCAGAGTGGCCAGAAGAAAGCCATTACTTTCAGAAAGTGCAACATGGTGGTGGAAGCATCATGCTGTGGGGATGTTTTTCAGCAGTTGGGACTGGGAAACTGGTTAAAGCTGAGGGAAAGATGAATGGTGCTAAATACAGGAAAATCTGGAGCAAAACCTGTACCACTCTGTGTTTGATTTGAGGCTAGGATGGAGGTTCACCTTCCAGCAAGACAATGACGCCAAACACACTGCTAAAGCAACACACTTGAGTGGTTTAAGGGGAAACATGTAAATGTGTTGGAATGGAATAGTCAAAGCCCAGACCTCAATCCAATAGAAAATCTGTGGTCAGACCTAAAGATTGCTGTTCACAAGCGTAAACCATCCAACTTGAAGGAGCTGGAGCAAGGAGTTTTGCAAGGAGGAATGGGCAAAAATCCCAATGGTAAGATGTGGCAAGCTCATATCATCCAAAGCTACTTGGAGCTGTGATAGCCGCAAAAGGTGGCTCTACAAAGTATTTACTTTAGGGGGTGAATAGTTATACACATTGACTTTTTCTGTTATTTTGTCCTATTTGTTGTTTGCTTCACAATAAAAAAACAAATAAATAAAGTTGTGGGCATGTTCTGTAAATTAAATGATGCAAATCCTCAAACAATCCATGTTAATTCCAGGTTGTAAGGCAATAAAACACAAAAAATGCCAAGGGGGTGAATACTTTTGCAAGGCACTGTATAAGATAAAACAAACACTGATGTTGGTTAAGACTGAACTGTACAGCAAGTGCAAAAGGCATTTTGCATTATTGCAGATTATAGGTATGACGAGTTCTCATGTTTCATAAATACAAATAAAAAATACACAAAAAATTCAATTGGGAAGGCCAACAGATTTGTTCCCTATCTAAGCTCCCTAGTTATGATTTCCTATCACTGATTAATAAAAGTTATAACAAAACAAACAAATAATTTTCTTAGCTTGTAAGTTTAGTAAATTCAAAAATAGTTTTCCAAATGACAAAATATATACATAGTTGTTTTACAACTACTCTTGGGCTAGACACCTGGAAATAGTGAATGCGTGCATATGAGATGCTTAAACTTTAATTAATTGGAAGGTGTCCAAAGATTGAGCTCCCAGGTGTAATGTAAGATATTTCCATAAACTCTGCTTGATCTGCTTTCTCAGATGTGGGTCGGACACTTCTGTTACAGCTCAATTTATCATTCTTAGTGGTGGTCTCATTTTTGCAGCTATATGGAAGAACACCTTACACATGTGTTGTTTTGGTTTTGATATGACCCCATGCTAACCCCTGAACTTCAAAGAAGACGAGGTAGAAAAATATTGTCCTCTCTTTCCTCTATTTCTTTTTCTCACCCTTTTTTATCTTTTAGGTTCTAGTTCTCTTCCATTCTTCCATCAAATTCTCTATTATTGTTTCTTTATTTAGCACATTTGCTCATATTTTCCTTTTGCCAAAATTGCAAGTTGTGGCGCTTCAGTTAGTAGATCAATTAAAGAGGACCTTCAGGCAAAAGGCAAGTTATTTGTACAGGTGATATGGAGGAAGTATAATTTAACAATACTTCAAGCTGAAGTTTAGCTAAAAACATGTTTTCTCTACAGCTTTAGTTACATTACCTTACTGTAATGAACTATGTCCCACAATGTGCAAGCTTCCAAATTCTGTAGAAATCTTCACTCGGGGCATCCCTTTCTTCTTCCTGCTGCTTAACTATTGGCATTGTGGGGGTTAACCAGTGACGTAGCTAGCACATCTGGCACCCAGGGCTGGTCATTTTTTTGCACCCCCACAAGAAAAATGTGGCAATATAGCGTCACCGCGCCAAAACTGTGGGTGTGGTCAGATTTAATCAACAGTGGGAGGGGCTTAAAGGGCCATATGCTTTAATAACTGTGCCACAAGTGAGTATGTAACAGAAAGTACAAACCTCGATATGCTGATTTTAATAAAATAAAATTGCTCTATTGCATATCCTTTACTACACACGGCTAACCTTAAATTGATATTAAAGTCTAGTTTTTTTTAAAAAATAACAAACATGTTATACTTATCTGCTCTGTGTATTGGTTTTGCACAGAGCAGCCCAGATCCTCCTCTTCTTGAGTCCATTGCCAGCGCCACTGGCCCCTCTCTCCTGCCAGGTGCCCCCACAGCAAGCAGCTTGCTATGGGGGCACCCAAGGTGCACTCCTGAGCTGCGTCTCTGTGTGTCCATACCATGGCTCACCCCCGCCCACTCCGTCCCCTGATTGGCTCACTGGCTGCAATTGATAGCAGCAGCGGCCCAATGGCCAAAATCAAATCAAGAGTGTGAGTCCCTGGAGAGCCAAGGCTCTCCTAGACATTACTGGATCGAGAGGTGGCTCAGGTAAGTATTAGGTGGGGCTGCTGCACACAGAAGGTGCCTTTACAACCACTTTAACAAAGAATGTTCAACTTTGAAAATGAAAGCTATGAGCAGATTGGTTGCCATGCATAGCTCCTCCAGATTCTGTTTGCTCTGATTTTGATAAATTCCCCTAAGGGCTCATTCAGACAGGCACTGAGACAGGTCCTGAACGCTAAGCCACTTTTTGCTGTAAAAAGTGTCCCTACATGATACACAGCCATCACACTGGGCATTGACGCATATGCTCCATGTGAATGAGGCCTAAGGCCGCGTACACACGAGCGGACTTTTCGGCAACAAAAGCCCGATGGCCATTCCGGTGGACTTTCGTCGGACTTTTAATAGACTTCCGACGTACTTTTGAACGAACGGACTTGCCTACACATGATCACACCAAAGTCCGACGGATTCGTACCTGATGACGTATGACCGGACTAAAATAATGAAGTTGATAGCCAGTAGCCAATAGCTGCCCTAGCGTCGGTTTTCGTCTGTTGGACTAGCATACAGACGAGCGGATTTTTTGCCCGGACTCGAGTCCGTCGGAAAGATTTGAAGCATGGTTCATATCTAAAGTCCGTCAGATTTTCGACTGGAAAATTCCGCTGAAGGTCCGATGAAGCCCACACACGATCGGATTGTTCGCCGGACTCGGTCCGTCGGACCAGTCCGGTCGAACAGTCTGCTCCTGTGTACGCTGCATAATTGTCATGTTGGCCAGAAAACAGGAAAGAGAAGACGTGGGGTAATTAAAAGAGAATTATGTAAATATTTTTTTTACCACTTCAGCCCCAAAATAATTTACTCCCTTAATGACCAGGCCATTTTTTGAGATACGGCACTGCGCCACTTTAACTGACAATTGCGCGGTCATGTGACGTTGTACTCAAACAAAATTTATGTCCTTTTTCCCCACAGATAGAGCTTTCTTTTGGTGATATTTGATCACCTTTGCATTTTTTTTATTTTTTGTGCATGCACGCCAGTCATGGCACACGCTCGGGAAGAAACAGCACGGAGGTCTGTTTCTTCACAGAGCATGCGTCGATGACATCATCGGTGCACTTCAAGGTAAATATCTCCTAAACGGCGCATGTTTAGGAGATATTTCTACTACCTGTAGGTAAGCTGTGTTCTAGGCTTACCTATAGGTAAAACTCACAATCGGGGGTATACAACCACTTTAATTTTTTTTAATTGTTTTTACTGGTAATAGCAGTGATCTGCGATTTTTAGCGGGACTGCGACATTTCGGTGGACAAATCTGACCCTAAGTGACACTGGGGACCAGTGACAACAATACAGTGATCAGTGCTAAAAAATGCACTAATCAATGTATAAATGACACTAGCAGGGAAGGAGTTAATACTAGGGTCGATCAAAGGGTTAACTGTGTTCCCTCAGTGTGTGTTCTAACTGTGTGGGGAAAGGCTACCTGGGACAACACAGCGATCGCTGTTCCCGATCACTTGGAACTGCCGATCTCAGTGTTGTCTCCTGTCAGAACAGGGTTCTGCTTTGTTTACATAGGCAGATCCCCATTCTGCCTTTCTGTGGAGCGATTGTGGGTGGCCGACGAACATGAGTCTGCAGGACCCGCACATGCGCTCCCCCTGCGTGCACTGGGTGCACAGTGTCTCATGTACAAAACTACGTACAGGTACGTCGTCCCGCATAGCCAGGCCACCCTGCCGCAGTATATGTGCAGTGGATGGTTCGGAAGTGGTAATCATATCTGCGTAGGTGGATACTGCAGCTGTCGCCCGCCGGCTCTAAGGCTGAGGACAGAGTAATCAAACACTGATCACTCAGAAAGCTGGTGACTGTCAGTCTTTGACTCCCTGCTCAGCCCCCCCCTGCACTCACTGAAACACTGGGCTGTAGAGGGGGCGGGAGCTGTTGGCTCAGGCTCTCAGCGGCTCTCACCGTCATGTGAGCGGATCCCGACCATATGGTTTCGATCTTTCCCCAGCCTGGACCGGCTCTGTGATGTCAGTCCGCTGTCAGCTGAAAATCGGTCACAGAAGTGCAAAACATCCACAGGAGAAGTACAGTCAAGCAAGCAATACATCTATCACACAACCTATCTCTCTGCTCCTGTTTGGCATTACTTGCAACAATTGTTCTTTCACATGTTACACTGCCTTGAACATGATCTGTGAACTGGGTAGAGAATCATTTGACTGATCAGACTCTCCCTCATTCACAGATGATGTGACAGGCAATGTAATCATTGAAACTTTCTCAATGGAGGACAGGGCAGGAGAGGGTGTGTACCTGCCATCTTAAGTTCAACTGGACCTGGAGACCTAAAGCTGTTAACCGCCATGAAGCTGCAAGTCCAGCAGCAGGAAGAGGACAGGGCAGTCCTTCAGTGAAGATTTCTGCAAAATCTACATCCAATCCCCGGCATGTAACGCACAGTACGGGGCAAGCCAGATGTCTATCAGGGTGCTGGGTCCTGGCGATCCGACAGGCTGGATATTTGCTGCATGTGATGGGAGGAGGCTGGAGAGGGAGGAAACCTCTTCCTCTTCTACTCCCGGATTCGTCCTCGACAAACGCAAAACCAATGTTGGCAACACAGCCCACTTGTAGCAGAACACAGCAGGGGAGCCCCAGTGGTAGATCCTATTATGGCCACTAGCCCCCTCCTACCTATGAAACTGCTGCATCGAGGGCAACTTACCCCTGTGCCCCCTGTCCCATTCCGGCCCTGGGGAAACCAGTGGTCATGGCTGTGCCCTAGTCAGAAGTGGGTCCTAAGTAACTGCCTAGTTCGTCTAGCGGTAGCGCCGGCCCTGGACTCTATGAATATCCTGAAACATATGGGACAACTACAAAATGCCAAGCCTAGTATGTTAGATCTTCTGCTACTTTACTAAATCACAAAGTACCTCTTACAGGACTGTATATAATATGAAGAGTAGAAAAGTAGGGAAATGTGACACTTGTATTGGTGTCATCACAAACTATAATTTTTAAGAGAAACGTAGACTGACAGAGTCACTGTGCAATGTTCCACTGATTTCTATTTCTGAAGGCTGTCAAATTTTACAAGCTATTCATTGATAGTTATCTAGTGCAAATCCTTTGCTTGGCTTGCGTGTCATTTGGCACTACTGTAGCAGCACATGCCAAACAGCATTATAGGTTGAATGATTTATTTTTGCTGGTGTGCAGTATAATTGATCCATTTTTACGTCCTTTTTAAATAATCCATGTAACGAGTTGTAGCATCACAAGAAATTAGTGAGCGCTTTCAATCAAATGTAGTAACAATTATAATGTTATTGCAAGTGTTGGACAGGCAGAGGATATCAGATGTCAGATATCAGATGATATCAGATCAAAGAAAGACAGATCAAAGTAAAAACTAAAGGTAGTAACTGTAAGTTGTTAGCTCTTACCACAACAATTGGACACATCTTCCCAAGTAGAATCTACTTTAAAAGCATCTGACAACGTTTCAGAGCTTTAAAGTGGTTTTAAACTGTCTCATATACCCAGTGAAGTGAACACCCTCAGATGATACACAGAGATAAAAGAAATCCTCCTACATAGGATTTACTTGTTTATCTGCAGCCCTCTCTTCCCTACACCCCGTCAAAAGGGCAGATTGTGTTAAAATCCTTCTTCATCTGTCAGGATGTGTTGTGAATAGAGAAGCTGCCTGCTGAGCTCCCTCGCAGACACAAATTTTATCTTATGTGTCGGGAAAACTTCTAACAAGTGACTCATGCTGAGGAGGAACGAAGCACCAGAGAGAAACAACACTCAGAGCTTTGGAGAGAGTAAACACTACAGATATATTTGCTTTGCTCAGATTTCATGACTGAGGTTTACAACCACTTTAATAAATGTGGATGTCATGTACCTTATATGTCATACATGCTATTGAGCAAAGCCTTCAAATATCTACAAGCGTAATTGACACGCTGAGATTGAAGCATATAGGGAGATAGGAATCTAAAAACACCATGGATATTTATATCCCATTTTTTTTTATAGCTTGAATATAGCAAAACCTTACACTTTACATTCTGGTCTAACAGAGTTATCTAGTAATATACATTTTGTGTAGTTATATAGGATGACATGTGGAGAAATGTGCACATTTACATATTAAGTCATGGTTTTTTTTTAGATATATTTATATTTCTTGGAAAGGATTCTATGAAAACAGATTAGGCTCACAGCTTTGATAGGGAAGCAGAATATACATATTAATTGGAACCCATAGGACTAAGACCTGGGTGCTTTATTTGTTATTTGATGTGATATATTGAGGGCAAAAATGTGGGCTGTTTTTAATGTATGCGGTATTCGAGATACATGTGCTTTTCAATATACAGATACATACATATACACAAATGCACACTTAATCTAAATAACATTGACTTGTATAATTTATTAATCTATTTATTATCAGTGAAATTCCTTTGTGTGCAGAGTTGCATTTTAATTTAATTTTAGAGTATTTACAACCTGAAATTTTAGTGTGACTATAACCTGCATCCCCCATCTCGATAGTAAAGTTTTATTAAGCCTCATAGAAATGCTTGCTGCAGTGTATTCTAGAAATGGAGCAGCTCATTCAATTTTTACTGAAAGCAGTTCATTTGTGATTTCTATTTGTTACATGCCAGAGCTAAAAATATCATCTGAACTCTTGTAGCAAACTTTATCTGGAACACACCATCCATATTCATTGACCCTCATAATACAAATCTGACAGTGGCAGAGGAACTCACAGTAATCTCCCTGCTTTTGTCCATTTGTTCAGTAACACTAAAATCATCAAACTGGAAATAATGAATATTGAAGAAGAGGGCATGTTATAATGCTAGCGAATGCTTGTGATTGACTGAGCATGCCCTTGCCTTTTGCTATCCCACAGTCGAAGAGGGAAAAGGAGGAGGAAAAAAAAAAGATTGCTCAATCATCTAAATTTAAGGTATAAAAGTTCACTTACTATTTAGCACAAGTGACATCATGCAGTCCACAGGCTATTAAATGAACAGTAGCACACTGGAGAGTACCATGTCTGTCCCTCCAGCACGGGTAACCATGTAATGTAATTACATTTTCCTGTTGTTACAAGACTTGTAGAAAATGTGAGCTGGTTTCAATTATCAAATGGTAATGTGACATTCTGTGTGACCCCTTTATAAACTATGAATCCATAATGATTGTTTATAAACCACACATAAACTGAGTACAGCATGCTACTACATATACTATAAAGGAACACATTTTAAATTAATAGCATAAAATATAATTGTTCATCTATATATTACTGTCATGTTTCTATATACTGAAAGAGGGCAATTCAATTTTCACATCATTGTGAAGCAAAGCCATATCTATTGCCAAGCAAAGCCATATAGGACTTGGTCACATGTGGGTCATCATTCAGTGGCTAAATAGTTAGAACTCATGCCTTGTAGCTCAGAATTACTGGTTTTAGTTCCCATCAGAGGCAGTGGGCCCGATTTAATAAAGAAAATGAACAAGTGCAGGGATAAATCACTATGGTACACTTGGTGCACATCTCTGAACCCATTTAGCTGATTGTACACTGATACTCAGTATACTGTATCTGATGCGGCACTAGTTTACTGTGTCTGAGGAACATCCAAATAATGCTGCTTTTGTGTGTTCTTCTCCTATAAGGTGCACTATGGTATGGGATCTCCACTCCAATTGCAAGGGTATGAAATATATTTGCAATATAATAGCCACCCTAGGGTCTTTTTTAATTGTAGTTGTATGCACTTGTAGTTTGCATAGGCAAGAAAAAATGCACCACACCAGCCCTCCAAGCACTTAACTCCATGTGCTGGAATCAAGTGCTGGCTTAGAATCTGCCACTCCCCCATTCATGGCTCAGTATAAGCTCATTAATTCACTGATTAGTTCTTTACACGCAAAACGTTAATTGGCCAATACACGTCAGCACATGGCCAGTCCCCACAACCACCGTTTTGACACGTTTCACCTAAAATACTTAATCATATGCTTTGTGATCCTTGTTGTTATCCTTGTTGTGGGGCTTTTCTTTCTGGATTATACTGAGCCAGTCTTGTGGAATTAATGCATTTTTATTCTTACAAGGTAAATGCATTTAAAATTGGTAGAAGTGGTTAAATAGACCTGAAAGCAGAGAAAATCACATTTGTATTTTAGGAACTCCACTTATGCCGCGTACACACGAGCGGAATGTCCGACAGAAAAAGTCAGACAGAAGCTTTTCATAGTATATTCCTTACATGTGTATTCCTAATCGGACTTTTGTTTTCGAAAATTCTGACGGACCTAGAAATAGAACATGTTCTAAATATATTCCAATGGAACCAATTCCTGTCGTGAAAACCGCTCGTCTGTATGCTGTTCCGACGGACCAAAAACGACGCATGCTCTGAAGCAAGTACGAGACGGTAGCTATTGGCTACTGGCTATTAAACTTCTTTTTCTAGTCCCGTCGTACGTGCTGTACGTCATCGCGTTCTTGACGATCGGACTTTGGTGTGATCGTGTGTACGCAAGACAGTTTCAGCAGAATTCAGCAGAATTCCGTCGGAAAAACCTTCAGAGTTTATTTCGACTGGAAAACCGGTCGTGTGTATGCGGCATTAGCCTGCATGTATTTAGATCCTGGAGCATACATTGCATTGCAAACCACACTTGTTAGTACATTCAGCCTATGTACTCTGTAGCCTGTGCATGGGTGTCTGCAATTGCTTAGAGTTTGCTTTGTTCTTTGCAGTTATTTTCCCAGGTATTTTATAACATCAGATTTCTTTCGCTTATGGTTTATTAACTTGCAAAATGTGAAATACAGCATTACCTTCTTATAAGAAAAAGTATTTACAGGTCCTCACTTCCAGCAGAAAACCCAAAAATAAGGAGCTCAGTCTCTGCTTATAGGTGGAGCTATGCAAATCATTCATTTTTGCCATCAGTGCATACAGACATTTATTTATGTGAATTGAGTTGTAACAAACTGCAAGGCATACATTATAATTATTAACATAATGTATAAATTTATCAATATTGATTCCACAATGTAATTTTTCGTAGCTATCTTCATTCACAGTTAATCTATAATGCCATTCACAAACATACAGTCTCCCTCTCCTTTTTTCTATTATCTCCTTTCCAAACACGCTACAGTGTTCTTAGTGCATCAGTCATGACTATCATTGAACTGTTATACCCACTATATCGTAATTGTGATCTCTCATCAATAAGGCTGGTTTACTAAATGAGTAGAGGCTGTTCACCTAGAAAAGTTGAATACTAGTAAAAAAGGTTAAGCTTGTATTCTGTTTGAATACCCAATCACATGTAAGGGACATTGAATAAACAGAATTTTGCTATCATGTGATTGGGTAAACAGAGTTTCACGTCATTTACCAGCATTCACTTACCTAGGTTTCTACCCTCCCATATGTACACCATGTCATTTTATGTTCACCTAATCCTGATATATTTAGTGAGCCCCTCCCAGTTATTGAAATTAGGTTTTGTAGAATATGTGTAGTATTTGTGGATTTTTTATTTAAGGTGTAGTTAGGATATATTCTATGTTAGGGATGTAGTCAAGATATGACCTTTTAGATGTAGCTTAAATAAGCAAGCCAGTAACGAGAAACTTTAATATATACAATCAGATCCATAAATATTGGGACATCGAAACAATTCTAATCTTTTAGGCTCTATACACCACCACAATGGATTTGAAATAAAAACAAACAAGATGTGCTTTAACTGCAGACTTTCAGCTTTTATTTGAGGGTATTTACATCCAAATCAGGTGAACAGTGTAGGAATTACAACAGTTTGTATATGTGCCTCCCACTTTTTAAGGGACCAAAAGTAATGGGACAGATTACCAATCATCCATCAAACTTTCACTTTTTAATACTGGGTTGCAAATCCTTTGCAGTCAATTACAGCCTGAAGTCTGGAATGCATAGACATCACCAGACGCTGGGTTTCATCCCTGGTGATGCTCTGACAGGCCTCTACTGCAACTGTCTTCAGTTCCTGCTTGTTCTTGGGGCATTTTCCCTTCAGTTTTGTCTTCAGCAAGTGAAATGCATGCTCAATCGGATTCAGGTCAGGTGATTGACTTGGCCATTGGACATTCCACTTCTTTCCCTTAAAAAACTCTTTGGTTGCTTTCGCAGTATGCTTCGGGTCATTGTCCATCTGCACTATGAAGCGCCGTCCAATGAGTTCTGAAGCATTTTGCATGAATATGAGCAGATAATATTGCCCGAAACACTTCAGAATTCATCCTGCTGCTTTTGTCAGCAGTCACATCATCAATAAATACAAGAGAACCAGTTCCATTGGCAGCCATACATGCCCACGCCATGACACTACCACCACCATGCTTCACTGATGAGGTGGTATGCTTTGGATCATGAGCAGTTCCTTTCCTTCTCCATACTCTTCTCTTCCCATCACTCTGGTACAAGTTGATCTTGGTCTCATCTGTTCATAGGATGTTGTTACAGAACTGTGAAGGCTTTTTTAGATGTTGTTTGGCAAACTCTAATCTGGGCTTCCTGTTTTTGAGGCTCACCAATGGTTTACATCTTGTGGTGAACCCTCTGCATTCACTCTGGTGAAGTCTTCTCTTGATTGTTGACTTTGACACACATACGCCTACCTCCTGGAGAGTGTTCTTGATCTGGCCCACTGTTGTGAAGGGTGTTTTCTTCACCAGGGAAAGAATTCTTCGGTCATCCACCACAGGTGTTTTCCGTGGTCTTCCGGGTCTTTTGGTGTTGCTGAGCTCACTGGTGCATTCTTTCTTTTTAAGGATGTTCCAAACAGTTGATTTGGCCACGCCTAATGTTTTTGCTATCTCTCTAATGGGTTTGTTTTGTTTTTTCAGCCTAATGATGGCTTGCTTCACTGATAGTGACAGCTCTTTGGATCTCATCTTGAGAGTTGACAGCAACAGATTCCAAATGCAAATAGCACACTTGAAATGAACTCTGGACCTTTTATCTGCTCCTTGTAAATGGGATAATGAGGGAATAACACACACCTGGACATGGAACAGCTGAGCAGCCAATTGTCCCATTACTTTTGGTCCCTTAAAAAATGGAAGGCACATATACAAACTGTTGTAATTCCTACACCGTTCGCCTGATTTGGATGTAAATACCCTCATATTTATGGACCTGACTGTATATATATATATATATATATATATATATATATATATATTTATATATATATTATCTCAAAAAAGTGAGTACACCCTTCACATTTTTGTAAATATTTTATTATATCTTTTCATGTAACAACACTGAAGAAATTACATTTTGCTACAATGCTGGCAAAAAACGCTTGCTAAAAAAGTGAGTACACCTGTAGGGGAAAATGTCCAAATTGGGCCCAATTAGCTATTTTCCCTCTCTCTGGCATCATGTGACCCGTTAGTGTTACAAGGTCTCAGGTGTGAATGGGGAGCAGGTGTGTTAAATTTGGTGTTATCACGCTCACTCTCTCATACTGGTCACTGGAAGTTCAACATGGCACCTCATGGCAAAGAATTCTCTGAGGATCTGAAAAAAAAATTTGTTGCGCTACATAAAGATAGCCTAGGCTACAAAAAGATTGCCAAGACCCTGAAACCAAGCTGCAGTATGGTGGCCAAGACCATACATCGGTTTAACAGGAAATGTTCCATTTAGAACAGGCCTCGCCATGGTCAACCAAAGAAGTTTAGTGCACGTGCTCAGCGTCATATCCAGAGCTTGTCTTTGGGTAATAGACGTATTAGTGCTGCCAGCATCGCTGCAGAGGTTGAAGGCGTGGGGGGTCAGCCTGTCAGTACTCAGACCATACGCCGCACACTACATCAAATCGGTCTGCATGGCTGTCGTCCCAGAAGGAAGCCTCTTCTAAAGATGATGCACAAGAAAGCCCACAAGCAGACTAAGGCCATGGATTACTGGAACCATGTCCTGTGGTCTGATGAGACCAAGAGAAACTTATTTGGTTCAAATGGTGTCAAGCATGTGTGGTGGCAACCAGGTGAGGAGTACAAAGACAAGTGTTTCTTGCCTACAGTCAAGCATGGTGGTGGGAGTGTCATGGTCTCAGGCTGCATGAGTGCTGCGGGTATTGGGGAGCTACAGTTCATTGAGGGAACCATGAAAGTCAACATGTACCTTTGGAGACTGGTCTGCAGGGTAGTATTCCAACATTTTAACGACCCCAAACACACCTCCAAGACAATCACTGCCTTGCTGAAGAAGCTGAGGGTAAAGGTGATGGACTGGCTAAGCATGTCTCTATACCTAGACCCTATTAAGCATCTGTGGGGCATCCTCAAACAGAAGGTGGAGGAGCGCAAGGTCTCTAACATCCACCAGCTCCATGATGTCATCATGAAGAAGTGGAAGAGGACTCCAGTGGCAATCTGTGAAGCTCTGGTGAACTCCATCCCCAAGCGGGTTAAGGCAGTGCTGCAAAAAAATGGTGGCCACACAAAATATTGAAACTTTGGGCCCAAGTTGGACATTTTCACTTAGGGGTGTACTCACTTTTGTTGCTAGACATTAATGGCTGTGCGTTGAGTTATTTTGAGGGGACAGGAAATTTACACTGTTATACAAGCTGTACACTCACTACTTTACATTGTAGCAGTCAGTAACCGTCGCCTGTCAACCATCTGTGACCATCACCTGTCACCGTCCGTGGCCTGTCACCCATCAGTGACCGTGCCCTGTCACCCATTACCCATCAGTGACCGTGCCCTGTCACCTGTCACCCATCAGTGACCATCAGCGGTGCACCTGTCACCCATCAGTGACAAAGCCCTGTCACCCATCAGTGACCGTCGCCTGTCAACCATCTGTGACCATTACCCATCACCGTCCGTGGCCTGTCACCCATTAGTGTCCATTGCCTGTCACCCATCAGTGACCATCGCCCATCACACCATCATCACCTCTCAGTGAACGTTACCTGCCACCCATCGCACAGCCCATCAGTGACCGTCACCTGCCACCCATCTGTCACAGCTACCCGCCACACAGCCATGTCCAAAAGAGTATATACTAGTGAGGAGGCGTTCCAGATCCTCTCCATGACTGATGAGAGCACCAGGGAGTTCTCATCAGATTCCAATTCTGATTACGAATCAAATTCGGCATTTGAACCGCTCGAGAGCAGTAATGATTCGGATGAAGAATGGGTCCCTCCTAAAAGGGCACGACACTCTGGAAACCAGGAAGTCGCCAGCAACCAGGATTATATTCCCAGGCCCAGTACCAGCGCTGCCGCCAGAAATAGGCCCCAGGAACAAAGGCCCAGTACCAGTGCTGCCGCCAGCAATAGGCCCCAGGAACAAAGGCCCAGTACCAGTGCTGCTGCCAGCGATAGGCCCCGTGCACAAATGCCCAGGCCCAGTACCAGTGCTGCCACATCACACCTGAGTACCAGCACAGGAAATTCAACTCCCCCAACTACTGGAGTGTCACGTCCCCCAAGAGCCAGGGCCGCTACATACATGCCAGATGGTCTTGCCAACCCAACATGGCTGCCTTCCAACTCGGGATCACCAATTATTCACCTTTTCACAGCACAGCCAGGTGTGTAGGCCAACACCCAAAATTTCACAGAGATCAATTATTTTCACCTGTTTTTGCAAGATACTTTGCTGCAATTCGTTGTGGACCAGACAAATTCTTATGCCCAGCAGTATATTGCCAGCAAGCCACAATCTTATGCCCATCCGTTTGAGTTGAGAGATTTGAATTTGGAGGAGTTCAAATTGTTTTTGGGCCTCACCCTAAACATGGGGCTTACAAAAAAAAATGAAGGACATACCTATTGGTCCACCAACCCTATCCACCATATGCCCATGTATTCTGCCACAATGTCCAGGTCCCGATATGAGAGGATTATGAGATTCTTTCATTTTAACGACAACACCCAGTGCCCTCCCCGCAATCATCCAAATTCCGATAAGTTATACAAGATTCGCCCACTGATAAATTTATTTTCCCAACGATTTGCAGAACCCTATGTCCCTGAGAAGCATATATGTGTGGATGAGTCCCTGGTACCATTTTCAGGCAGGCTAGGAATAAAACAATATATTCCTAGCAAAAAGGCCAAATACGGAGTAAAATTTTACAAGCTCTGTGAGAGAGCCACGGATATCTGTATGCGTTCTGCATATATGAAGGAAGAGATTCCCAGCTCCAGCCCCCTGAGTGCCCGGCCTACATGGGCACAACTGGAAAAATCATATGGGACCTGGCTTACCCACTTCTGAAAAAAGGATACCATGTATACCTGGACAACTTTTATACCAGCCTGCCCCTTTTCAGACACCTATATATCGAGAAAAAAAACCTGGCCTGCGGACCTCAAGAAAAAATAGGAAGGGCTTCCCACAATCCATAGTGAACAAAAAGCTGCAAAGGGGGGAAAGAGCAACACTGAGATGCAATGAAGTGCTGGCCTTAAGGTGGAAGGATAACAGGAACGTGCACATGATGTCCATCATTCACGATGACACTACAGTTGTAGTTCAGCGAAGACGAGGTCCCATTGAAAAACCGACATGTGTCCAAGACTATAATCTCTACATGGGGGGGGTGGATTTCAATGACCAAATGATTCAGCCCTATTTGTCAATAAGGAGGTCCCAATTCTGGTACAAGAAGGTAGCAATTTATCTAATCCATTTGGCCGTTTACAATTCCTACATAGTCTACACAAAATCCGCAGAAAGCCCCGCCTCCTTCCTAAAATTCATAGAAGTAGTAGTCACGTCCCTCATCTATCAACAAAGACCCCGCCAGAAGACCTTCGCTCTGATGCTGTTAGCCGACTTCATGAACGCCACTTCCCGTACAACATTCCACCATCGGAAGCAGACCGAAGATGGCAAAAAAGATGTCGTGTGTGCAGCAGAAGAGGTTTTCGAAAAGATACCAGCTTCCATTGTCCCCAGTGTCCCTCCCAACCCGGCCTTTGTATTAGTGAATGCTTCGAACTGTATCATACATCCCTAAATTATTAGCCCATAGTTTCCCCATTTTCGCTGATCATTTTCCATGCTTCCCCAAATAACCATGCCACTGCCTTCCACGTAAACTGACCCTGGCCTGCTTTTTGACTATGCCTCTGCCTACCGTTTGGACTGCTTCCACATGAACTAACCCTGGCTTGTTTTGTGACTATGCTTCTGCCCACCGCTTGGACTGCTTGCACGTGAACTGACCCTGGCCTGTTTTATCGACTATGCTTTTGCCTACCGCTTGGACTGATCTGTTGCCCTGCTACTATAGTACACAGGGGTCTCACATATGTGAGGGGCTCCAGAATAGTTTTTCCGGATGGAGAAAACGATTTTTTTTGTTTTCTCCGGGTTTCGTAATTTCCGGACTAGGGTCTGGAGTCCGGAGGCTTCATAGAGATTTGGGTGGGTTGAAGCCTCTACCCCTGTGCCCCTGTGCACAGGTCTTACCCGATTGCGGCCCTCAGCCTGCTGCTGACTTACTGCCATCATGCCTTTGCCTGCTGCATGAACGGACCACACCTCTGCCTGCTACCTGGACTATGCAAATAATTAGCTGTAGCAAGAGACAGTATATTTATGAAGGGCTGGAGAGCAGTACAATAATGAGTGTCTGCAGGTAGCAGTGTACCAGGAACAGGACCAATATTATGGCTGTGCTGGCTGTCTCTGCCTGGACAATTTCTATGGACAAATGCTTTGGCTGTGCTGACAATATCATTGTGCTGACTATAGACAATATTCCTGCCTGCTGCCTGGATAATTATTATTGCTGTCGCTAAGCACATCCCTGACTGCTGCCTGGACCAGTGCTCTCTTCTATGGACACTACTAAAAGCACAGGTAATACTTTTTTTTACCCTTTCCGCAATAGAATTTATTTTGGATTGTAATTCTTGGTATGTACATGCTATGTGTTAGAAATATGAAGGGCCTTCAAAAATGATAGGTTGCCAGGAAATGATCTATGTAATGTATGATCCTAGAATGCCTGATGGTGTTACTTGGATGTTGGGCCCCTGTATGTGGCCAAGCTGTGTGTGTAAAAGTCTCACACATGTGGTATCCCCATACTCAGGAGGAGTAGCAGAATGTATTTTGGGGTGTCATTTTTGCTATGTGTTGGAAATATCTTATAAATGGACAACTTTGTGTAAAAAAAATGCGTTTTTAGTTTTTTCCACATTTTCCAAAAACTTCTGGAAAAAAAATAACCATTCAAAAGACTTATTATGCCTGATGGTGCTACTTCAATGTTGGGCCTTTGTGTGGCCAGGCTGTGTAAAAGTCTCACACATGTGGTATCACCATACTCAGGAGGAGTAGCAGAATGTATTTTGGGGTGTAATTTTTGCTATGTATTTGCTATGTGTTGGAAATATCTTATAAATGGACAACTTTGTGTAAAAAAAAATGCGGTTTTATTTTTTATCCACATGTTCCAAAAACACCTGGAAAAAAAATAACCATTCAAAAGACTTATTATGCCTCATACATTATACATTGGGGTGTTTGCTTTCCAAAATTGGGTCATTTTGTGGGCAATTCCTTTGTCCTGGTGCTCCAGGGCCTTCAAAAGTGTAATAGGTGGTTGAGAAATGAGATGTGCAATTTATGCTTGTAGATCGCCTGATGGTGCTACTTCAATGTTGGGCCTTTGTATGTGGCCAGGCTGTGTAAAAGTCCCACACATGTGTTATCCCCATACTCAGGAGGAGTAGCAGAATGTATTTTGGGGTGTAATTTGTTGTATGCATATGCTCTATGAGAGAAATAACCAGTTAATATAACAATTTTGAAAAAAAAATAATAATCTTCCCTTTGCAAAGAATTGTGGGAAAAAATTACAACTTAAAAAACTCACCATGCTACTTATTTAATACCTTGGAATGTCTACTTTCTAAAAAGGGGTTATTTGGGGGATATTTGTACTTTTCTGACTTGTTAGTACCTCAAGAAATGAGATTCACTTGATGTACTGAAGGCCTGATCAGATGTTTTCAATTTTCAGTGATTGGCACCATAGTTTGTAGACTCTATAACGTTCACAAAGACTAAATAATATACACTAATTTGGGTTATTTTTACCAAAGATATATAGCAATATAAATTTTGGCCAAAATTTATGAAGAAAAATTACTATTTTGCTAAATTTTATGACAAAAACAAAGAAAAGGGCAATTTTTCACAAAATTTACGGTCTTTTTTTATTTATAGCACAAAAAATAAAAAACCCATTAGTGATTAAATACCACCAAAAGAAATCTCTATTTGTGTGAAAAAAAAGGACACAAATTACATTTGGGTACAGTGTTGCATGACTGAGTAATTGTCATTCAAAGTGTGAGAGCACCGAAAGCTGAAAATTGGTCTGGGCAGGAAGGGGGTTTAAGTGCCCTGTATTGCAGCAGTGAGTAACAGTAGAGATCTTAGAAGATCTCTACTTAGAAGATCTCTTCATATTTTGGATTACGAAGAGTGCAATTTTAGGTTAGCATTTAGTTTGTCTTCTTTTGGCACCTTTTGGATGAGTGAATTTGTGAGCAGGCATAAAAGAGGTTTGGGAGGTATGCAACATAGTGAATTTTTCTTGAGCCAAGGGGCATTGTGTCTAACTATCTGATGCTTGAAGCCAGCTTGTCCATTGAGCTTCATTCTTAGTCAGCCTGGTACACTTGTCCAGTGACCTACTATTGGTATTTCCTAGCTTGGAGCCCAATGGAGGAGAGCCATTTGCTGGTGCAAGAGGATGGGTCAGCCTTATTCCAGTTTCAATTTCAGTGGTTTAAGGACTATGTCTGGATGGGTTAGGTTTGGCTTCTTCAGATTACAATACACACTCCTTTCGGATCAGTGCAATCACAGAAGCTTACCGCTGTTGGTTCAGATGAGGCCATACACTGGATGTATGTCAGGCCTCATGCAGTAAATCTGAATTGTATGGTTCTGTTTGTTAATTATTTGTGTATTTGGTTTAGGTAAGTGTGTTGTCTGGTTATTGGAAAACTTAATTGTGTTCTGGTTCGAGAGAGGCTCCACACTCTGGGAGACAGATAGGCTCCTGGGGCTGAATGAGAGTTTTGTGAAGATTCATTGGTTGGGAGTTTCAGGGTAGTCCAAACTTAGAAGGGACAGTGTGCATCTCATGGATGTTGGGTGGGACATTTTTCATTTCAGCATCTGAGATGAGGGAAAAATTGCCCAGGTTTTCAGCGTTTATGGCATTGTCAGGAACCAGGTAAGTTTTTGTTATTATGTTCATTATGTCATGTTGTTTTTAGGGTCTTTGTTACCTTTATTACAACCTACTTTATTATTTTATTATTTTTTATTGATTTATTATTTGGTTTCTTCTAATCTAAAAGATTTTTTGTTAAATGTTAATATTGGAAAATGTTGTGTTAATGTAATATTAACTGCTTAGCCATTTTATCATCTCAATAAAGAAAGTTGTTACATGGCCCAGTGTGTTGAGTCAGGTTTTGTATGGAGTAGGGTGCCTTATTCCATATCCCTTTGTCATATAGAGTATTTTGGCTCCTTTTGTCTGTTGTTATACACTTTTCTATCAGCTACATTTTCTTTTTCCTTTCATCTTCTATGCTGTGTTTTTTTTTCTCTTTAGTATCTTGTGTAATCATCACCTACATACTTTTCACGCCTACTATTTCTGTGACCATGTCTTATTTCTTATTTATTTCTGAAGTCTAAAATTATAATGCTAACTCTGGATCCTCTATCAACTATGCAGTACAACTTCTTCAAGAATGTGGAGTTACTGTATGTCTATTTATCCCATTGATTTATATTAAGGATGATTCCTTAGACAGCATAAACTGGAATTGTATTTATTAAATATATTTATCTCTTGAACTTAACTTGATTCATATTAACTTGACAGTGGAAATATTTTATTTGTTCAAAATAATTATTTACTAGCTATTTAACTTCTTTTGGTTTTACGAAGTGAAGTTCTATGTTTGCTTCATATCATTTATCTTATTTAAACCAATTAAAACATAATAAAGGTATACATTTTTCAAATTGTTCTGTTTTTATTGTTGTATGTGTAAGTTTGCTGCCCAATCTTTCCTTTTTTTTTTTTTTTTTTTACAGAATTACAGAATAAATGTTTGTTGACTAACCTGTTTTCATTCATTTCTATGTAGACTCAAAATTTGTGTTTATTTCTGGTAGAAGAAGGTAAAGACAAATCTATGAAAACCTAAGTCCACTGAAAACCTTTGCTGGACTTTGGCTCTAGTAGGGCTTCCACGTCTGTCATGTTTTATTGCTGTATGTATCCATGTTTGAGACATTTTCCCTCGCTTCCTATCTGTCCCTTATTGTCTGGGGGACACTACATCCCCATTGCTTGTACAGTCATCACAGAAAGAAGGAGTAAGGAAAAATCTCCTGACATAAAAACAAAAACCTCACAGAAATGTTAGTTCTTTCTTACTCCAAAACAAAAAAAACAAACAAAATGCCCGGAGTAGGAAACTAAATTGATGAAAACACTTTTGAGTTCTAGGAATATTGTCCCTGCAGTAGTTATACACAGTCATGTATTTAGAGATCATACTACTTAACCATACAAGCTCTACCTCTCGTGTCTTTATCCACTTTACTTGTTTGTTCTGAAATCAAGCCTAAAGCGTTAGTAAAGGCAGTACAAGTCAATAGCATTACGTGCTAGTCTGGTCTTCCTAGTGAGGCTCTGCCTGTTTATATGGCTGACCCAAGATGACATCACTCCCATGCATGCGTACAGGAGCCACGATCACGTTCTGAATGAATGGCATATTCAGTATACTGTCTATTCAGAGGGCAGTGCTTATTAGCCAGTGATGTCACCGGCTGCAGAAATCTCCTGTACGTTGGTTTGAACGTGATGACATGCGAAGGGACTAGAATAAGGAAGTTCATAGCCAGTAGCCAATAGCTGCCCTTGGGTCGTTTTTTGTCCGTCGGACTAGTATACAGACGAACTGATTTTTTGACCAGACTCGAGTCTGTCGGAAAGATTTGAAACATGTTCTAAATCTAAAGTCCATCTGATTTTTCGACAGCAAAGGTCCGATGAAGCCCACACACGATCGAATTGTCCAGCGGATTCGTTCAGTCGGACCTTTGCTGTCGAAAAGTCCGCTCGTGTGTACACGGCATAAGCCTATTTTCATGGATTGTTAAGGTTAGTAGTTAATTAGTAATACAAAAAAAGATAAGGATATGTATGCTTTCTTTCCAGCTCACAGGAATGGACAATAACAATAACACTGCATTTTGGTCAAGGTTAACATTTAATTTCTGTACTAGCTGAAAATGCTTAGTCTAAAAAACTAAAATATGTCCAACCACCACATATGAGGACTGGTTAACTGCAATACATTACAGTTTTGCTTTAAGGCTTTAGATATGCTTTACATACATAGTTACATAGTTACATAGTAGGTGAGGTTGAAAAAAGACACAAGTCCATCAAGTCCAACCTATGTGTGTGATTATGTGTCAGTATTACATTGTATATCCCTGTATGTTGCGGTCATTCAGGTGATTATCTAATAGTTTCTTGAAGCTATCAATGCTCCCCGCTGAGACCACCGCCTGTGGAAGGGAATTCCACATCCTTGCCGCTCTTACAGTAAAGAACCCTCTACGTAGTTCAAGGTTAAACATCTTTTCTTCTAATTGTAATGAATGGCCACGAGTCTTATTAAACTCTCTTCTGCGAAAAAGTTTTATTCCTATTGTGGGGTCACCAGTACAGTATTTTTAAATTGAAATCATATCCCCTCTCAAGTGTCTCTTCTCCAGAGAGAATAAGTTCAGTGTTTGCAACCTTTCCCCATAACTAAGATCCTCCAGACCCTTTATTAGCTTTGTTGCCCTTCTTTGCACTCGCTCCATTTCCAGTACATCCTTCCTGAGGACTGGTGCCCAGAACTGGACAGCATATTCCAGGTGCGGGCGGACCAGAGCCTTGTAGAGTGGGAGAATTATCGTTTTATCTCTTGCGTTGATCCCCCTTTTAATGCATGCTAATATTCTGTTTGCTTTATTAGCAGCAGCTTGGCATTGCATGCCATTGCTGAGCCTATCATCTACTAGGACCCTCAGGTCCTTTTCCATCCTAGATTCCCCCAGAGGTTCTCCCCCCAGTGTATAGATTGCATTCATATTTTTGCCACCCAAATGCATTATTTTACATGTTTCTGCATTGAACCTCATTTGCCATGTAGTCGCCCACCCCATTAATTTGTTCAGGTCTTTTTGCAAGGTTTCCACATCCTGCGGAGAAGTTAGTGCCCTGCTTAGCTTAGTATCGTCTGCAAATACAGAGATTGAACTGTTTATCCCATCCTCCAGGTCGTTTATAAACAAATTATATAGGATTGGTCCCAGCATAGAACCCTGGGGAACCCCACTACCCACCCCTGACCATTCTGAGTACTCCCCATTTATCACCACCCTCTGAACTCACCCTTGTAGCCAGTTTTCAATCCATGTACTCACCCTATGGTCCATGCCAACGGACCTTATTTTGTACAGTAAACGTTTATGGGGAACTGTGTCAAATGCTTTTGCAAAATCCAGATACACCACGTCTATGGGCCTTCTTTTATCTAGATGGCAACTCACCTCCTCATAGAAGGTTAATAGATTGGTTTGGCAAGAACGATTCTTCCTGAATCCATGCTGATTACTGCTAATGATATCGTTCTTATTACTAAAATCTTGTATATAGTCCCTTATCATCCCCTCCAAGAGTTTACATACTATTGATGTTAGGCTAACTGGTCTGTAATTCCCAGGGATGTATTTTGGGCCCTTTTTAAATATTGGTGCTACATTGGCTTTTCTCTAATCAGCTGGTACCATTCCAGTCAGTAGACTGTCTGTAAAAATTAGGAACAACGGTCTGGCAATCACTTGACTGCGTTCCCTAAGTACCCTCAGATGCAAGCCATCTGGTCCCGGTGATTTATTAATGTTAAGTTTCTCAAGTCTAATTTTAATTCTGTCCTCTGTTAACCATTGAGGTGCTTCCTGTGTTGTGTCATGAGGATAAACACTGCAGTTTTGGTTACTGAAGCCCCCCGATTTACTTGTGAAGACTGAGGAGAAGAATAAATTCAATACCTTCGCCATCTCCCCATCCTTTGTAACCAGATGTCCTTCCTCATTCTTTATGGGGCCAATATGGTCTGTCCTCCCTTTTTTACTGTTTACATACTTAAAGAATTTCTTGGGATTTTTTTTGCTCTCCTCCGCTATGTGTCTTTCATGTTCTATCTTAGCCGCCCTAATTGCACCCTTACATTTCTTGTTGCATTCTTTATAAAGTCTGAATGCTGAGGATGATCCCTCAACCCTGTATTTTTTGAAGGCCTTCTCCTTTGCTTTTATATGCATTTTTACATTGGAGTTAAGCCATCCAGGATTTTTGTTCGCCCTTTTAAATTTATTACCCAATGGGATACATTGGCTAATGCCCTTATTTAATATGCTCTTAAAGCAAACCCATCTCTCCTCCGTATTCTTTCTTCCTAATATTTTATAAGAATTTATGCCTTTTAGCAAGGTTTGTAGTTTAGGGAATTTGGCTCTTTTGAAATTCAGTGTCTTTGTGTTTCCTTTATGTTTCCTATTTGTGTGATTTATACTTAAACGAATTGACCTGTGATCGCTGTTACCTAAATTGCCCCGTATTTCCACATCCGTGATCAGGTCTGTATTGTTGGTAATCAGTAGATCCAGTAATGTTTTATCCCTAGTTGGTGCGTCTACCGTCTGACCCATAAAATTGTCCTGCAAGACATTAAGGAACTGGCGAGCCTTAAATGAATGTGCGGTTCCCTCCGCCCCGTGTCTATATCTGGATAGTTAAAATCCCCCATTATGATAACACTTCCCATCCTTGCTGCTAATCCAATTTGTGATAGGAGATCCGTCTTCACTTCCTCCCTCAGCTTAGGGGGCCTATAGCATACTCCCAGTATTATTTTCCCCTTAGCTTCATCCCTTTGGAGCTCTACCCATAAGGATTCCACCTCCTCTCTAGCTCCCTTAGTGATGTCATCTCTCACATTCGCTTGTACATTAATCTTGATATATAGGCATACCCCTCCCCCTTTTTTACCCTCTCTATCCTTGCGGTATAGGGTATACCCTTGAATGTTTGCCAGCCAATCATGAGAGCTGTTGAACCAGGTCTCTGAAATTCCCACAAAATCCAAATCCTCCTTGTACAACAGTATCTCTAGTTCACCCATCTTGTCCGCCATGCTCCTGGCATTGGGGAACATGCCACATAGTTTAGACTTTAAAAGCACATTGCATTAACTTACACTGATGTAAATTAGTCTTGTTGTCTTTAATGATAGACTTGGGGTATTAATAACTTAATCTGATGATTATGTTATTACAGTCAAAACAAGATTGAAATTAAACTTTTTCCTTGAGCTACAGTGAGGAATTACTGAAGCTGAAGGGATGAAAGTCCACAGAGAATTGATGCTTGCTTCAAACCATCTATGTTAATATAGTGTGTATAAGGATTTAAATTTAGCCAAGGATGAATTAACTAAATCTACATATCAACTGCTTGGTTGGGCTTTAATTGCTTGTGTTGATCTTGCCTTGGTTTACTCATGTTTAGGCATCTTAAGAAGAGAAGAATCGGTAGAGCTTGTCGGTGGATTCGACTTCATTATCCTGCAGTACTGAAGTCACCCTATTATCAGGAAGAATAATTAACGTGCTTACTAAGAGTTTATTTTGACAAGGAGTGTGGCAGTTCTACATATGACCTTTGCAATATTAATAGTCATTAATTCTTTATGTCTTATTTACAGAACTTAGCTATCATGCATATTATTTGCCAAAAGAGAGAAGCTCTTTGAAAAACTGGCAGCAAGTTGAAGAACTTGGTCATCTGCCACAGCTGATTAAACACCTCTATTTTCAACCTAAATGTAGGAGTATAATTGAGGGTCTGCTGTATACTTGTTTCTCTAACATCTGTATAAAAGACGTCCAGTGTTCTGGCTCACTGTAGAAATATTGTGCTGTACGTGTTCTGAAAGGTTGTTCTCGTATTATCTGACTCTCGTAGTTCTTGCTGACTGTTTATTCAAAGGCCCTGCAGTCAGCCACCTAATGAGCGTCAAATCTAAATAAACTCTCACTAGACTTGGTTTTATTTACATCTGATTATAGAAACTGACAAGGACTGTATTGTTAAAACCTACTCTACTCCTTCACAGCCATATCCAGAAAAACGAATCTCAGTATCATTTTTTCTAATGTACCTAGGTAGGAAAACATTATTTATTTATTTTGAACAGGCAACCCAAAACAGAAGTTTGACACACTGCAATACCTGTTTTATTGCCGTTCTAGACAGTAATTTTTTTTTCATCTCAGTTGTGTTTAGATGCATAACTGAATAAAATAAAAAAATAAAACAAAAAAATAAGACAGATATGACAGTTTTTTTTCCTGAAGAGATCTCTGGAGCTTTCTTTCTGGGAGTTAACTTGTTTATACCATAGTTGAGAAATTCTGTATTTCTGTAGTGCTAGTGGGACCTAAAACTTACTGCAACAGGGTCCTTTTACAGGGGCTAAATAAATGCCCCATGGGCCCTGACTCATGGTTGCCAACTGGGTTCTATGCTCCACATGGTTCTTTTAAACATTCCCATCTCTTCAGTTTAGCCTACTTCTAGACCAAAGAAAAATTTGTAGCCTTGTTCCCATATAAACATATTTAGGTGTAGTGAAAACTCTTTCTCTTCTTTTAGGTATCAATGACAAGTTTTAGAGATGTATCTCGGAGGTAGCATACTCTCTTGAGTTGCAGGGTCTAAGGAACTCCCCCGTGTTCCCCAGAGCAGCCCACAATAGATGATGGGTTTTACTGTGGACAATTCACAGGTTGCAGTCCTTTGCTTCATTTGCAGGGGAGACAGCTTATAGTAGGCAGAAACAAAGCATGGTACAAAACCGTAAGGCAAGGTCGTGATCAAACAAGCAAAAGGCCAGGGCATGCAGATAACAAGGACCATCGAGATACCACCAAAATATCAGAGCTGTAACCAAGATCAAGGGTAAAGTAGCTTGGGAACAGATACACTAAAAGTTTTGTGCTCAGGCAACTCCAAAATTTACTGAACAACTTTTCCAGATATGACCTCAGAGGAAGTGTCCAGCAGCACATCTCAGTAAGACTTAGTCTTCACTAAAAGACTTATGGCATGTTTCTGGGGAATTCTGAAGTGGTTATACAGATGAACAGGAACCAGGCCCAAGTGCAAAACAGCAGACTAATCCCGCAGAGACTAATGAACAATTACAGACAGAGACTCTGCTTGGTTTTTGGAGACAGCAAACTGTGACAAGAAGTTTATAAAAAAAAGAGGGAGCTGCAGAGCTGGGATGCTGGGACACAGTTTGTGGGGTAGTAGTAAGTTGGTTAGGTATATTCAGGACAATAGGTGCTGGAACTTAACCACGGCCTCACAAAACCCCTCCCCCTACACACACCCTTCAAATCACATCAAATAGTGGGTATGGTCAGTCAAATTTCCCGAAAACAGTAGGAGGGTCTTAAAGGGGCATTAAATACCAGGATTGCATTACATACAGAGTGCAGAGCTGTCACTTGTAAACACAGAAACCAGACTTCTGTGTTTACAAGTGATTGTGGTGAGCAGGCACCAAAGGGTCTGAGCCAGAGGTGGTGGAACTGAGTTCCACCAAGTTCCCCCTGAAAAAAAGCCCTGGGTATATTGACATTTTCTCCAACTTTCTTGACAACAAAACTTTTCATTAAGATGGAGCCAACACTTTACCATTTACATCACATATACACAAAACATGAATGACCTCAGATCCTTTTTGAGCTGGTCTGGTGGACCACAGGGTACTGATATGAAGCTTTCCTGCAAGTCCAAATAAAAAATCAATCTTCTTGAACGTCTGCACTATACAGTAGGATCCAACAGAAGCTTCTGTCATGTAGAGATGGATTAAGGTAGAATGTAACCCTAGGCAAGATTGGCCCCCTTCATCTATTTTATTGACATTGACAAGGATTGCTTTAGGTGCCTGCCCCATGAGAAACCAACTGCCTACTAACTCATCCTCCCTTTAAAAGTGAAAGGCAGGTGTAAAGTCATGACCAATTCACTATCCGTTTGTTTACTGCAGAAGCATAAAGGTGGTAGCTGTGTCCCCTGGGCATTTACCAGGCAGCTGTCTAGTGTGCCATGTGTATGATCTGGGCCTGCTCATTTACAGGATCTCTTGTAGGCCACACTATTTTTATATAAACTACACATTTTTATAAAATAGTTTATGTTTTGATTTTTACATTGCTTATACAACATAGATAAATATGTAAACATTTCAACAGGCTATTTATTAGAATATAATGTTTTAATCCAATATAAACAAAGCAGCTGAAACTGCTTTGCTATCACTTTTGTGGTACCTTTGTGTGTGTTAGGTAAATTTACCATTGCTTCAAAAGCAGGAGTTTCATGAGCTTTTTTGAAGCTTTACTGATGCCTGTCAAAAATGTGTGCATTGCAGCGCCCAGTGTTGTTCACATGGTTGTGTTTGTGTCTTGTTGTGTCAAAATTGACCTGACATTTGTCGTTTGCCAGGCTTTGCTGCTCTCCAAATGCTTCCATTGATGTCAATGTAAACACGTTGCAAACGCACTACAAACAGATGTTTACAGTGCATTTGAGATATGTTTAGACAGCGTTATTAGCCCAGAAGATAATATAAAAATCCACAGAATAAAAAACCAACACAGAGTGGAAGTGTTTTTTTAATGTGACAGAAACATTTACAAAACACATTAAAACATATCTTAATGCATTGGGTGCGTTAATTGCCAATCAAATTTCTTAGCACTAGTTAAATTACATAGGCTCTCAATGCACCTCTCAAGAACAAAAAAAATTCCTGTAAATTTTTGCAATGCAGCTCACCACCATGCACAGAGCATTCCCCTCTAAGTGCTGTGATTCACTGTAGCACAGGTTTGTTTGGGTTTTACATTATATATATAAATATATATATATATATATGCATTAGGGTTGAGCTGAACACAGCCCAGTTCGGTTTGTGGCAGAACATGCGAACAGATCATAAATTCGTCCGAACATGCGAACCCCATTAAAGTCTATGGGACTCGAACGCTAATTTTAAAGGGCAATATGCAATTTATTGTCATAAGAAGTGTTTGGGGACCCGGATCCTGCCCAAGGGGACATGTATCAATGCAAAAAAAAGTTTTAAAAACAGCCGTTTTTTCGGGAGCAGTGATTTTAATAATGCTTAAAGTGAAACAATAAAAGTGTAATTCCTTTAAATATTGTATCTGGGGGGTGTCTATAGTATGCCTGTAAAGTGGCGCATTTTTCCCATGTTTAGAACAGTCCCTTCACAAAATGACATTTCTAAAGTAATAAAAGTCATTTAAAACTGCTTGCAGCTGTAATGTAATGTTGCCCCCCCCCCCCCCCCAGCCCATTACCAAGCCCTTTGAGTCTGGTATGGATATTAAGGTGAACCCTGCACCCAAATTAAAAAAAAAAGGCGTGGGGCCCCCAGGCCCTATATACTCTGAACAGCAGCAGTATACAGGTAGTCCCCGGGTTACAAACAAGGTAGGGACTGTAGGTTTGTTCTTAAGTTGAATCTGTTTGTAATTTGGAACAGGTACATTTTGTAGGTGTAGCTCCAGCCAAAAAATCTATTTTTAAGCTTTTTGGATAACATAGGGAAGGGTTATCATCACCCCTGTAACATTTGTTTTGCTGTCTGTGCCCCTGTTCAGAAGATTTTACCTCACTTTCTGTCCCAATTGAATTTTTTAAAATTTTGGGTTATTAGGGAAACAAGGATTGGTGATAAAGCATCAGTGGGGAGACACCTTTTTCCCATATTAACTCTTACAGGAGAGAAGTTCCCTTCCTAAGGGTAGATTTCCTCTCACTTCCTGTTGTCTCCCTCCCTCCTTGTAAGTAGGAGTCGTTTGTAAGTCGGATGTGTGAAAATAGGGGACTGTCTGTATATACTATACAGCCTGCCCTATATACTCTGCGGAAAATTGGGCCTTAGATGTTGGTGGTACCAGAACACTGTAATCCCCCACAGTTACTCTTGGTGGGCGCTGGAACGGGCCCTGCTGTGAAATATTATATCAAGAATTGTAATTACATGCCCCTGTTAAACAGGGGCAAAAAAATTGGGCCTTAGGTGGTGGTGGTGACGGTGGCACAACACTGTAAAGCCTCACAGATACTTTTGTTGAGCACGGGAACAGGCCCTGCTGTGAAATATTAGATAAAAAATTGTAATTACACGCTGTGACAGACTCACCCGGGGCAGAGGCTTTTGGAGGGGACTGAATGTGAGCCTTTTGCCTACAGATTTTGGGCCCTGGCATTTGGGGTACCCTTGAGGTGTTGTTACTTTGGCTTCTGGTCCTTGTACCCCAGGACACACAGACTCTGGGGATGCTGTATTTGCCATAATAGCAATAGTGACTGAGTCATACTGTTGGGACTCATACTGTGAGGAGATGCTAATATCAACTCCACTCACCTGTCTGATGTCTGCTATAATGTGTTTAATGCAAATGAGTCTAGTCCGGCTTACCACAGGTTCTAAGGGTATTCCACACATTGTTGTTTGTTCTAATTAACCCTGTGTTGATGTTTATGGTAATGTGTATTGAATAGCCAATGAGCTAGGAGACGTAGTCACCTAGTCTGGGTAAATGATTTAGTAAACTAGCTCATGTTAATTAGGTTACAGTTGTATTGTTAGAGTAAATTGAGCAGGAGGGAGAACCTCCTCTAACGGTATATAAAGTCTTTTATTCTAGTTCTAATAAAAATAGTCCATGTCAGCAACTAAGCAAGTCTCGCCTTGTTGTGTGCTTTGTGAGCGGTTGGGATACCTGATATCTAGAGTCAGACTGGGAGGAAGTGGTATACTGATGAAAGCACTCAAGCGGAGTGTGGGACGTTCTGTGACACACGCCCCTGTTAAACAGGGGCAGAAAAATTGGGTCTTAGGCAGTGGTGGTGGTGACACAACACTGCAACCCCTCACAGATTCTCTTGTTGAGCACAGGGACGAGCCCTGCTGTTAAATATATGATCAAAAATTGTAATTACACACCCCTGTTAAACAGGGGCAGAAAAATTGGGCCTTAGGCAGTGGGGGTGCCACAACACTGCAACCCCTCACAGATACTCTTTTTGAGCACAGGAATGAGCCGTACTGTTAAATATATGATCAAAAATTGTAATTACACGCCCCTGTTAAACAGGGGCAGAAAAATTGGGCCTTAGGCAATGGTGGTGGTGCCTTGAACCGAAAATATTCTTAGAGGCTATCATCATGAAAATTGAGGAGGAATAGGATAGTCACTCAGCATAATAGGATAGTCACTCTGCAATCTTCAAGGGATCCCACATCCATAGAAAAATCAATCGGTTACATCAGCATCGGGTGCTTGGTAGCTGGTGATCCAAGACTGATTCATTTTTATGAATGTGAGCCAATCAACAGAGTCTGTGGAAAGGCGCACTCTGTGATCAGTTACAAAGTCTCCAGCAGCACTGAATGTGCGTTTAGAAAGCACGCTGGATGCAGGACAGGCCCGTAGCTCAATTGCATATTGAGCAAGCTCTGCCCATTGGTCCATCCTCAAAAAAATTAACCCAGTGGATGTTCTGGTGGAAAGGTCTCCAAGTCTGATCTTGACCCTAGATATTCTTGCACCATGGAATTCAGACGCTGGCGATAGTTGCTGGAACCGATCAGACCTGGGCGCTGAAGACTGAAGAATTGCCTGAAGGCATCGGTCAGCCGGCCACCTTCTCCACCGCTCTTTCTGTGACTGAACGAAGCCTCGGCAACAAGTTGTCCAGCACCAGGAAATTGTAACCTCCCAGGCTCTGGAAACGCATTGCGCAAACCTTTTTGCAAGGCCTCCCGAAGATGTTTCATCCTTTGCTCCCTCTGCGAAGGCTGGATAAGTTCTGCAACCTTACCCTTGTAACGTGGATCAAGAAGGGTTGCCAGCCAGTAATGATCCCTCTCCTTGATACCACAAATCCTAGGGTCCTTTTTGCAGGCTTTGCAGGATCAGGGAGGCCATACAGCGTAGGTTTGCAGAGGCATTCGATCCTGAGTCCTCTGGGTCACTAAGGATCACATGATCCTCAACCACCTCCTCCCAGCCATGTACAACTCCATGGGTTTCTGGGGACTGCAAACGATCCCTTGAAGTGTTATCCTCCACCTCCATGCTGACATAATCCTCCTCCTCCTCTTCTTCTTCCTGTGTGATCGGCGGGCCTGCAGGAATACTAGTATCTGGATAAAGGGGGCCTTGAGAGGTAAGGAAATCCTCCTCTTCCTCCCGCTGTTCTGCCTCAAGTGCCCTGTCCATTTTTCCACGAAGCGTGTTCTCCAATAGGAAGACAAGAGGGACAGTATCACTGATGCATGCACTGTCACTGCTCACCATCCTCGTGGCCTCCTCAAATGGTGACAGGACAGTGCATGCATCCTTGATCAGGTCCACATCAAAAAACTTTTCAAAATATGCAGGGAGTCAGCAGCGCCCTGCACCTGCTTAGCTCTGCGGTATGATGCAATAGGGTGGCGTCACCTCATACTCCACACGCTATCTACCAGGAACGGGTTGTCTGTTTTGTGCTCCGGCCGGCGCAACAGACGTTCTGATTTTCATACATCTATTTCTTGTAAGTGTTTTATCTTCTTTTTTTAATAAACAATCGTTGATTTTACACTAATGGAGCATTTATTTCCTTCTATGTACCATGACGTTTCCCCACTGATCTGAGCCACTGTTAGTGACTTCCTACCATCTGGTGTCTGCCTGCCATTCCATGGAGCCGGTGTATAACACAACACATGCCTTCCCTGATCCTCTGTAATGGGGGATCATGGTATTTCGGTAAGGGCGCACTCCTGTTGATTTACAGTGGTGGAATTCACATTATTTGAAGACATTAATCGTTTCACCAATCTATTTACATCACCTTTTCATATTTTGATGGACTTTAATTTACTTCAATTTATCATTCACTGGTGTTTATTGTAGTAATTTGTACACTGCTCACTGATCATTGGACATTGTTAGTTCATTGAGTATTGGTCCTCTGTTATTGTATATGTCAATTACAAATAACATTTATAATTTTTATGATCATTTGCATGATATATTAATTAATTTTTTTGGGTTCACTACTGGTTTTGGTTTTCATACACATGTCATATTTATCATTCATTTTTTGTATACACGTGTGTGTCATATTCACTATTATATTTTTTGGGTAGCGCGATTTATCCTTTTTTCTAAGCTGGGGGAACATGACTGCCAGTTTCTTGACATTCTTGGGCACCCCCTCTCTCTAGGCTGATGTTACTCCCTTCCTCAACCTGGGTACCATCATCAGAGCCTTCAAATTGCTGCACATCCTCCTGCAGCATGTACTCAACACAGTGGTCGAATAGTTCCGGGGACTCCTCTGTGCATGATGGTGGGGCTAGGGAAGAAGTGACTGTTGACATGGAGCCAATGGAATAGGCCGCTTTGGCAGCTGCATTGACAGGCAAACTACTCTGAGCCTGGGTGACAGAGGATGAGGAGGATGAGGATGGCTTTGTTATCCATTCCACCAACTCTTCTGCATGTTGTAGCTCAATAACATGGCCAGCTGCAGGAAAAAAGGACAAGCGTGTCCCATGGTCACGTGCTGAGGATGCACCATGTCCACGACTAGCACAGTCGATTGTAGACACAGAGCCTGTTTGCCCACTTTTAGTGGCCAGTGAGCGTCTGCCTCTCCTTGGTGGCCTTCCGGACATGCTGTAAATTTTGTTTAGCAAAAAAACACTACACTGTATTGTGTACTGTGTACACCACCAGGAAAGTAGTAGCAACTGCACTAGGGGTGCACGGTACTGTGTACACCAACAGAAGTGTAATAACAACTATGGGTGCACTGTATGTATTGTGTACACCACCAGGAAAGTAGTAACAACTGCACTAGGGGTGCACGGTACTGTGTACACCAACAAAAGTTTAATAACAACTATGTGTGCACTGTATGTATTGTGTACACCACCAGGAAATTAGTAGCAACTGCACTAGGGGTGCACGATACTGTGTACACCAACAGAAGTATAATAACAACTATGGGTACACTGTATATATTGTGTACACCACCAGGAAAGTAGTAGCAACTGCACTAGGGATGCACGGTACTGTGTACACCAACAGAAGTGTAATAACAACTATGGGTGCACTGTATGTATTGTGTACACCACCAGGAAAGTAGTAGCAACTGCACTAGGGGTGCACGGTACTGTGTACACCAACAGAAGTTTAATAACAACTATGGGTGCACAGTATGTATTGTGTACACCATAAGGAAAGTAGTAGCAACTGCACTAGGGGTGTGTATATATATATATATATATATATATATATATATATATATATATATATATATATATATATATATATATATATATATATATAAATATTAAATACACTGCAGCTAACTGAATCACCTGCCTGCCTGAAGAATATTAGAAACAGTACACCAGAAACGGCCTGCAGTGAGATATAGCTAAATTGTATGCAGTGGAGATATATATATATATATATATATATATATATATATATATATATATATAAAAGACTATCTGTATATATATTAAATACCCTGCAGCTAACTGAATCACCTGCCTGCCTGAAAAATATTAGAAACAGTACACCAGAAACGGCCTGCAGTCAGATCTAGCGAAACTGGATAATATATATATATATATATATATATATATATATATATATATATACATACGAGACTGACTATATATATATATTAAATACACTGCAGATAACTGAATCACCTGCCTAGCTAAACTGGATATAGTGGATATATATATATATATATATATATATATATATATATATATATATATATATATATATATATATATTAAATACACTGCAACTAACTGAATAATCCGCCTGCCTGCCTGCTCAATCTAAATGGCACTCTCTCTCCATCCACGCCAACGACACACTGTGGGGCGTCCCCCTGAGCCATGATTGGCAAAATTTGGCCAATTATGGCTCTCTTAGCTGAGGGCGCTGTGATTGGCCAAAGCATGCAGGTCCTGGTGCATGCTCTGGCCAATCATCATACAGCAATTCACTGCACTCCCGCAGTGCATTATGGGCTGTTACGCAACGCTCGAATTTGGCCCATAATGTTTGGTTTTCGACGAACGGGCGAACAGCCAATATTCCCAACCTGAACAGAAAGCTCATCCCTAATATGCATTAAGATGTACTACAACATAAGTATATAATGAATAATCATGATAGGATGTGAAGCCAGACCTAATCTAATATTTGTTATTTTTTAAGAGGTCCTAGAAATAAGGAAATACAACTAGATTTAGGTAGTTTGATGTTTATTGTTATTTTCAGAAAAGCTGTGCAATGACACAAACTCTGAAATGTTAGTAAGCTTGCAATCATAAGCCATGGTGGTATATTATTTGAACTCTGGCTAATAGTTTAACCTTGTATTATGTCTGGGTCAATGCAGTCATAAATACAAACATGTGTATTACAGTATTATTGATATTCACATAAAATACCAATCTGTGAAATCAATGTGAGCAGTGCATCATAAAGCAACATTCTCAAATAAAGCAAATCTGTATTTTTTGCTGCTCTGCATCTTATTAATAAAACAAATTAGACTGAACAGCAATAAAGGCAAAATACTGGAACAGTCCTGTATTTTGAATAGCATTAGAATATGTCATTTTTTGTTAAAGCATGTCCGCAGCCTATACAGCTAAAATGTTTGGGATTCTTTGCTGCTACTCTTGTAATTTAACAAACTTTTTTACAATACATAGCCAGCAAAGTGAAGTGACACCACTCTTTTCAGTACTGAGGTTTTACAGCTTCCTGTGCCACCCTTCTGCTCAATGAAATTTGAATGAACATCATCGCTCTAGTGAGGTCCCCCCATGCTCTTTTCTTCTAGTGTGTTCCTTGGCAGGATGACAGAGTAAAGGAATAATGGACTTTGTAGGCACGTATAAAACTATATAACAATTTTTAATAATTCACATAAAATACGTACATATACAACACATAATATATGTGGTAGAGAAATATGGGACACAGTGGTTTATCCTTGAGGTTACACTTGACTAATACTTCCTGTGTGGCAATATTGAAAAGATGCCCACACTGAGATGTATGCATTCCACTTGGTAGTTCCACAGTCCCCATAGATTAAAAAGAATTGCTCGCTCTACATGTTTCTCGACCTAAAATGTCACTTCTTCAGGAGCTTCAATAATTTTAGTTGGAGAAACATACTCAAATTAAAATACAATACAAATTATTGCCATAATGATACAGGTGTGTGTATGTACACCAATAATGTGGTGCTTAAACAAATGGTCTCAACGCCCATCTATGCCGGGAATGCCGTGACCGCAGAACAACCCCCTCCAAATGGAGATGACAAGCAGGGACACCAGGGCCAAGCGGTAGCCACAATAAAGCCACAGTTGCTGGGTTATGGGAATGTACACGTAAACTGGGTATAAAGGATATGGCAATGAATATTAGTGTAAGCTACTTCAATTAAGATTGGGATGTACTATAATATTAGGTCCCATACTCACATATCAGCCAGTATGCCTCCACTACTATGCGTGTCGCCTTAAACCAGATGCTTTTTGATCTATGGAAAAAAACATAGAGTTGGTCCTCTCAGGGTCTTTAACCATATAGTAACACAACTTAGCAAAAGCCTAGCCGTATCAATGGAAAGGAAGGGAACTAGCAGGGCTCAAAATACCTTGATTGGCTGGTCCAGGCTAGAGAGGCAAAAATGATGGAGATCCCACCTCTCTGATCCGTGATATCCGAGCACCATGATTCATAATTCGTGACCCGAAGAGGTTCCGGTTTATTTGGCCAAATGGAATGGAGGAAGTGTAGTATTTGTATATATCTCGTTCAGTGGGAGGCATCTCCAGTTTACTGTAGCAAAATGCAATAGATAATGGGCCTGTGGAAGTGAAGTAGTTTCCAATTCTGAAGAGCCCTTTATTAAGCCACCAGCTAAATGCTAAAATGTTCATTCCCGGCGGGAAGTCGGGGTTATGAAATATATGTGTTAGGGGTCGAAGTGGTGAGATCAGGGAGGGGTTTTTATGTAAGCGATCGCACAGAGCCAATGAGTGGGAAAGAGTGGGGGCTAAAATGGGTGGTCTATATAGTGTGGAGAGGGACTGCTTGACGTTCTATGGAGACCCAATCAGGTTTGGGGCCCCGTGAATAGACAGCAGAAATCTGGGCCAGCTGAGCGGCTTGGTAGTACCACCAAATGTTAGGTAGGGCTAAGCCCCCTTGCAATTTAAGCCCAAATAGAATGTTCTTAGAGCATCTTCTGCCCTTTGGTCCCCATATAAATTGTAGAATTTTGGATTGCAATGTTTGTAATTGGGACTTCCGGATAGGGATAGGTAAAGACCTGAATAAGTAAAGTATGCGAGGGAGGAGGGTCATTTTGATTGCATTAATACAGCCTAGCCAGGAAAGGTTATGCTTAGCCCAATTGGTAAGGTCTGAGGACAGTTTACGGAAGATGGCCGGGTAATTAGAAGAGTATAAGGAAGCTATACTAGCGGAGAGATTGACCCCTAAATAAGGGATGGACGTCGAGCTCCAGGAAAATGGGAAATGGTTTTGTAGGTTGCTTAGTAGATTGGGGGGAACAGTGATGTTTAGTGCTAATGATTTGGAGACATTAACGTGGAGGCCGGAGATTTAGCCGAATTTATCAAGCAGGGAGAAAATGTTGGGGGTTGAGATCAGTGGAGAGGTTACAAATAATAGCAAGTCATCGGCAAAAAGAGCGCATTTGTGTTCTTGTTTACCACAGACCACCCCCTTAATGTCAGGATGGGTTCTGATTGCAATAGCCAAGGTCTCTATTGCTATAGCGAAAAGGAGGGGGGAAAGTGGGCAGCCTTGTCTGGTGCCCTTTTCTATAACGAAGGGTTCAGAGTAGTAGCCCTGGAGTCTGACCTGTGCACATGGGTCAGAATACAGGGCTCGTAATGTACCCAGAAAGTGTGGACCAAAGCCCCATCTTTTCAGGACACTAAATAGGTATGGCCAGGTTACTGTATCAAAAGTTTTTTGTAGGTCGATTTATAACAAGAAACCTTTTTTGCTGGGGTCCTCCATCCCAATGGGAATTAAGAAGGGATAGGATGTCAACTGCTCTTCTTATCTGGTCAGGTCCTTGTCTCCCCGGGATAAAGCCCACTTGGTCCTTATGAATATAGAGAGCTATGCAAGATGCGAGTCTGTTAGACAAAATTTTTGTTAAAATTTTTAGGTCATTGTTGATTAAGGAGATAGGACGATAATTAGAGACCAAGGAAGTATCTTTGCCAGGTTTAGGTATGACCGATATGAAAGCCAGGTTTAGGGCTTTATCCAGGGGAGAACCAGACCTGAGAGAGTTGAAGAACCTGACCATATAGGGAGCTAAGATAGGGGCAAATTTTTTGTAGTACCCAACGGAAAAACCATCTGGTCCCTGGGCTGAGTTTTGTTTAAGCTGTTTTATCACCCCGAGGACTTCCGATTCCGAAATCGGGTCATCTAAGAGATCAAAATGTTCAGAGGATAATTTTGGGAGAGAGACATTGTTCAGGAATTCTGCTATGGGAGGTTGGGTACCTGATTGCGCGTTTTTATATAACAAGGTGTAGAAATCATGGAATATTTCCATGATGCGGCGTGGGTTTTGTGTGAGTTCCCCCGTTCGAGCTCATATTTTGGGAAAGGTGTAAGATCGAGTCCGTGGGGAAAGTTTTGCTGCTAATTTGGCTCCTATTTTGTCTGCCTGGTAGTAGAAACGAGCTCCTGACCATCTTAGGTGTTTCTCAGCTGGGTGGTAAGTGCGAGGTTTAGGGATGTCTGAGTTGATTCCAAGGGACTCCAGAGATTCCCTAGTGGGGTTCCGTTTATGGGGCTTGCTTAGTGATTGGAATTCCCTGTGGAGATTGCTGATGTCTACTTTACATTCTTTTTTAAGTCTGGAGGCGATTTGGATAATCTTCCCTCTAATAACTGCTTTGTGGGCCGCCCACAATGTTTCTGGGGAGACTTCAGCGTTATTGTTCAATCGGAAGTATTCTTCTATTTCCTGTGCTATGATCGCGCATTGGACCTGGTCGCTTAAAAGCCCTTTATTAAGGCGCCATATGAATTTTTTGCAAGAGTTATGGGAATGTTGCATATATAAAAGAACCATAGAGTGATCTGAGATGGTGGTATCTCTGATGACTGCCCTAGTAGCCGAGGGGATGTTGTGGGATTGGATAAAAATATGATCGATTCTGGTATAAAGGTGATGGGGGGCAGAATAGTGTGTATAGTCTTTGGATCTAGGATTCAATTCTCTCCAAATGTCCACAAGGCAAGGGAACACAATGTGGAGGCTATCTTAGTACTCTGTTTTGGAGGTTTCCTTGACCGAGAGGGGCCTGGCCCTGATTTGTCCAGGGAGAGATCAAAAGGGAGATTTGTGTCTCCACCCATGATTATTTTCCCCTCCAGCTGCGGGCCTAGTGTGGACATCATAGAGGAAAAAAAGGAAGCTTGGCCTTTGTTTGGGGTGTAATATGATACGAATGAGTACTGCATACCCTCGATAGTACCTTTTACTAATAGAAATCTGCCTGCTTGGTCTCTAATGACATCAGTTGGGGAAAATGTCAGGTGTTTTGCGAAACATATGGCTACCCCCTTAGTTTTGTTGTCTGTTTTGGAAAGAAAAAACTGGGGATGGTTCCCGTGCAAAAAGGAGGGGTTGTATGATGACGGGATATGTGTTTCCTGTAATAAAAGTACTGCAACCTTTTGTGATTTGTAATGGTTTAAAAGTTTTCGTCTCTTAACTGGGGAATTTATCCCTTGCACATTGTGAGTAGCGATACAAAGGGGGGAGATGTACAGGTGTCAGAATACAAGGAACAGAGGGGGGGTTATACGCATCTTCCTAGGTCTAAGGTGCTTACCTTGACCTTCATAAGTGAGTTATTTATCATAACCTCTGTTACCTGAGAGATTTGAAGATGTAACTGCAGGCGTTGTGTTGAGCATCTGAATGACCCTAGGGAAAGGTGAGAGAGGAGAAGAGGGGAGGTAGAGGAAGCCGTACCTGAGAAAGAGAGACATGACATGTCAAGAACACTGTGCATAACTATAAAACAAGCAGTAATAATGCAACTTATGTATAACCCAAGTTCCCTTGCAGGAGGGAGGGGCTTCATGCCACCCCCCGCAAGTTTTTCCCAAAAAAGGAACCCCAAACTGGGGGGTTGTAGTGCAGCCTCCGAGTGGGGGAAAAAACGCCAATCCGAGACAGGTGGAGGCGAAGTGCAGCCGCTCCAGCCATTCCTGCCAAGATAAATTGGAAAAATTGGAGGAATAAAATTGGAGGAGGTAAACATTTAAACTGAAAAAGAATAGAAAATAAAAAAATTATTAGGGATGAGTGGATAAACGGCATCATTGCACCATAAGACGTGGGTCAGACCCAAACCCTGCCGGGAGGCTAAGGGTGATGTGGAAAGTCATTGACCCAAGACCTATCGGTGAAGTCAAAGAAAAGGTATAAAGGGTTGATTGCAGACTTCTCATTAAGGTGGGCGAACATCTTTAGATCTCTTAGCTTGTTGCTTGTGCCACAAGGGTTGAATGGGGCTCGTTGGGGGAGGTCTTTTCGCAGAGATTGGGGTCCTGGGGTCCAGAGCTGGAGCAGATGGAGGAGAGTGGGATATGAGACCCAGTTGAAGCATCAGACATTCTCCATCGACGAAATTCGTGAAGCTGTAAGACTTGTTTAAGTAGGCAAAGTTTAGGCGAAAGGGAAACGACCATCTATAAGTGATCAATTTTTGAAACAGGATTTGCAGGAATGGCTTTAAGGATCTCCGTTTTTGTATTGTGTAAGGAGAGAGATCGGCAAATATTTGAATGGGATGTCTTTGTATAGAGAGGTTTTCAGCTTCCCTGGCTTTATGCATGACCTCCTCTTTAACTCTGAAAAAATAGGGTTTCACCACTATGTCTCTGGGCAGACCGTCTTGGCGAGGAGATTGGAGAGCCTTGTGCGCTGGGTCTAATTCCAGCCTGTAATCTGGTATGTCAGGGATCAGATTTTTGATGAATGAGCGAACGATTTTGTCGGTTTCCTTGAACGACTAAGGAAGGCCTCTCAGTCTGAAGTTATATCTGTGCGATCTATTTTCGAGATCGTCAAGTTTTGAGAACGCTATGTCTAGCCGTTCATGTAGTTCATGGATCCTGTCAGTATTCTGATTGGCAATGGCAACGGTTTGGTCTGTCTTAGCTTCGATCGCCTCAATTCTGGCTCCCAGGTGATGTAGGTCAGCCTGTATTGTGGATGTGATTTGTGAGGCAGTGTGGGCAAGACCTCTGGAGAGCATGTTTGAGAAAGTCTCCATTAAGGATGAAAAGTCTGTGGGAATAGAGAAAGGGGATCCGGTATGAGCTCCTGGATGGTCCGGGTTATTAATGAAATCATCCATTGGAGTGAGGGGGGGACCATCCAAAGGCCTGCAAATTCGGTATTCTGTGGTGGTGGGGGATAATAACATATCCTGCAGGTTACTCACTGTTGGGAGAAGCGTCCCCTCTGTGTGTGAAACTTGAGCTGATGAATCTGCTATGGATTCCTCCGGATTCTGTGCTAAGCCTCGTGCAGGGCTGGCGGGCACCATTTTGGCGGGGGCCGTGGTCGGAGGTCCGGGACTAAGATGTCAGGATAAGTCCCGTCTAGCTGTGCCCCCAGTCATGCAGGGGGGTCCCTCGGGTCTTCGGAGTGGAGTGTTGGGGCCCGATCGGTGAATTCCTCCGCTTCTGGTGGCTGTGGCAGAGAGTGAAGGCTGGAGCGGAGCAGAGCTCTCAGAACATGCAACCGTTCATGGAGCCGCCGCACATGCGCCCTTGTGCCGCAGTTTATCTGTGTGACATGGTTGGGAACCAGTTAATAAAGATAATATATTGTTTCCTACTCTGTATGCTGAGCTAAAATAAAAAAAAATAAAAAAATGTGTTAACCAAACATAGGTATGACATAGGCCATTACAGTTTACAAGTGCCAGGTGGGCAACCCCCAAACAAAGCTCCAGATAGTACATTAGATAGTCTTTTTTAAATAAAGCTGAAAAAACATCACTCTGGCGAATCCATACAGGACAGAAAAGATGAAATGCTACTTGAGTGGATTCCCTCTGAGAGCTTCCTGTATTCATTTTTAAATGTCATTGTGATCTGCAGACACCGGAATGGACTCCAGCACGATGATTTGAAATATGTACATAAGCAAGCATAAATATACATGTGCTCATTTAGATAGGACAGAATTACAGCCATCAAACTGCACATTATTTTTGTGCAAAGCAATTCTGCTAAGTAGGCCTTGTGATTTTACAAACCAAAGATCTAAAGGTCAAGTGATTTATTTATGTCAGAAGAAACTCCTTACAGAATTACATACTTGAAACCTGGAGCCATAACATCGTATCAGTGTAATAGGCAAGTGACAGGTGTGTCCTCGCTCTCTGTCATACGGCCTAAGCAAAATGCAAAGCAGAAAAGGCAGTTTAATGAAGTGCAGCTACATGGTTGTAAATACATTCAGTTTACCTGATGTTATGGCAGAGAAGTTATTTTTTTATGTGTTCATGAACACCCTTATCAATCACACACTGCCTATGAGGCCGCTGACGCTAAATTATTCAGTTTCAGCAGTTCAGGAGACTCTTAAATATCACATGCAACAAATGCTTCATGGAACATGTATATAATTTACTGTACGCAATTAGGCACGCATTTCGGGCTAGTACATTTCATCAGTCACTTAATGGCCCATTTGATCTTTTATACTGATGAAAAATGGGAAACATTGTAATTCTAAGTTGTTAGATTTAGCAAGCTACAATATACAATGGCATAACACTTAACACATTCTGTAGATTTAGCTACAAAAGGTTTTGTTTTTGTGTGATATTACAAAATGGTAAGATCCTAATTCTGCTCTAACCCTACTGTGATCAACCCCAATTAAACTCTAGTTTTATTGGGAAAAGAGAAATCCCCTTCTCATCACCTCTATACCTTTCAAGAATTTTAGCAAGCTGTACTACACATTCTCCTACTACTTTTTCTGTTCTATAAATAGTGAGGCCAGTCCTAATATTGAAATAAAAATTATTCAATCCTCTTCATCTCTGTAAATATTTTAATTCAGTAACTTTCAGTGCAATGAACCTAAGTGCCTTGAGGTTATGGCATATTCCTGCAAGTTGACAAAAAGCCAGACTTCTGGAAGAGGCAGTAAGCAAGTTACAGGAGCGGGAGCTAAGGAGTGTAGAAATAACTTTTTTATTGTTTTGCATGTTTTCCTAAGTTTAGCAGAACCTATCAATATGTCCACTTTAAAGGAACCTGTCAAAATACAACTAAAGGAAATTGCTGGTTCTGAGGAAGTCAGGAGGTTTGTCAGAAGTCTTACATTTTCTGAACTGTCATCGGTCTGACTTCTCACACTATCTCTAATAAAGAACATAAAGTTAATAGGAGAGGGATATGGATCTCTAATAGGTGACTGTACTAATAAAAATGTTAAAGCAATAGCAAAGGGTACCCAATAACACAATTGGTAAATTATTCTTACTTTGCTCCGATCCCCTCTGCTTACATTTTGTAATTAATCGCCTTTAAAATATATATATCTTTTCATGTGACAACACTGAAGAAATGACACTTTGCTACAATGTAAAGTAGTGAGTGTACAGCTTGTAAAACAGTGTCAATTTGCTGTCCCCTCAAAATAACTTAATGCACAGCCATGAATGTCTAAACCGTTGGCAACAAAAGTGAATACACCCCTAAGTGAAAATGTCCAAATTGGGTGCAAAGTGTCAATATTTTGTGTGGCCAACATTATTTTCCAACACTGCCTTAACCCTCTTTAGGTCTGGAGACATGCTTGGCCAGTCCATCACCTTTACACTCAGCTTCTTTAGCAAGTCAGTGGTCGTCTTGGAGATGTGTTTGGGGTCTTTATCATGTTGGAATACTGCCCTGTGGCCCAGTCTCCAAAGGGAGGGGATCATGCTCGGCTTCAGTATGTCACAGTACATGTTGGCATTCATGGTACCCTCAATAAACTGTAGTTCCCCAGTGCCGGCAGCACTCATGGGGCCCCAGACCATGACACTCCCACCACCATGCTTGACCATAGGCAAGACATACTTGTCTTTGTACTCCTCACCTAGTTGCCGCCACACACGCTTGACACCATCTGAACCAGATAAGTTTATCTTGGTCTCATCAGTCAACAGGACATGGTTCCAGTAATCCATGTCCTTGGTCTGCTTGTCTTAAGAAAACTTTCTTGTGCATCATCATTAGAAGAGGCTTCCTTCTGGGATGACAGCTATGCAGGCAATTTGATGCAATTTGATGCAGTGTGCGGCGTATGGTCTGAGCACTGCCAGGCTGACCCCCCACCCCTTCAACCTCTGCTGCAATGTCGGCAGCACTTATATGTCTATTTCGCAAAGACAACCTCTGGATATGACGCTGAGCACATGCACTCAACTTCTTTGGTCGACCATGGTGAGGCCTGTTCTGAAGGGCTCTTTGCAGGGCTAAAGTTCCAGGCGAAGTAGTACGAACATGGGAAGAATAACTGTAGGGCCTGTAGTGGGTTGCATAAGGCCTTGAAGGCCTGGACAGAGTTCTGTGATGTGAGCATCCCTGGCTAGGCAAAGCAATGCAAGGGTCATCGGGAAGATATTGATATACTAATGAAAGCACCTTGACCTCAACTGCAGGTCCTGTGACTTGGTGATAAAAGCTTAGTGCTGTGGACTTAGTATACAAAAAAAGGCCCCAACTTTGTGGTGCTCCTAAGGAGAGAAATGGAGGTGTAAAAGAAAGATGGTTTAAAAGATGTGTACTGCTCTGAAAAGACTGCTGCAGAATGACTAACCTTGCATATGGCATTCCATGCCAAAGATTCTACTAGTATGTCAATATGATATGTCAAGGATGGTTTACAGTAAAGTGTGGGAAGATGCATTTGTGTGCGGACATTCCTTTATTATCAAATATTAAGGCTTCAGTTTGGGGATGTCATGAGTGGGCCTCTGGCCAGGCTCAGAGTAGGACACAATATGGCAGAGAGTTTAAATTAACAGATGGTAGGTTGTCCTATCTGAGAAGCAGGGCAGGAATTTGAACACTTTGGAGCCAACACCTGCCCGGTCAAGTCCCCCTTATAAGCATAGTCACAAGAGGCAATAATTTGAAGAAAAAAATTTCCCAGCACCCTTCCTATAAAAAGGTCACAGCAGCTATATTATGTGTGTTGGAGTTGTTAGGGAGAGCTGACAATTCTGTCTAGAAATCATGTTTTAATTGTATTGGTTTGTCTATTTTTACATTTTTGGCAATGATACATGTCTTCAATGGCAGTGCCCAGACTTCCATGTCTCATGTTTGACAATAGTGTGCTTATTAGCCCTATATATAGCCTGAATTAAATAAAACATTTTTCCCCTCATAGATTCACAGGTACACCAATATCTGCAAACCAAACCAAGACTCATGCCTATTTGTTACAGATTCAGTTTAACATAGGCACATCTAATCATTGCTAGAAAGGTTTAAAAAAATCTTAAGAACACGAACATGTTAAGAAATTATAGGAGAACTTGATTAGAAAAGAATAATTGTTTGACCATTAAATGTTCCAATTTATGGGCACAAGGTCCAACCAGTTCAATAATTAGTCACAGTATTTTCATTGGACCTTCTTTGTTTAACCGCTTGCCACCCGCCAGCTGTCATATGATGGCCAGGTGGCGTGGCTGTTATTCTGGGAGGGTGTCATATGACATCCCTCCATTTAAACAGGGAATGCGCGCGATCGTGTGCGCGCATCCCTGTTCCTTTGGTGGCGGCGTGTCACAGAAACACCGCTCGCCACCGAGGGGGGTAAACAGCCATTGGGCATGGCTGTTCACCACGTGATCGGCCATTATGAAGTCACGGCCGATCAAAGGTTGTCAGCAAACCGCGGTAACGAGATGTTACCGGGTTCTCCTCCTCACACACCGATCGCGTGTGAGAAGGAGATTGCGGTAACATCTTGTTACCGCTTACAGCGCACACCAATCACACACTGATTGCCCCTCACAAATAAAGAGGACCTGTCACCACCCATCAAAGTACCTGTCACAGTTCATCTGAGTACCTGTCAGTCCATATGAGTACCTGTCACAGTTCATCTGAGTACCCGAGTACCTTTCACAGTCAATCAGAGTACCCGAGTACCTGTCACAGTCCATCAGAGTACCCGAGTACCTGTCACAGTCCATCTGAGTACCCGAGTACCTGTCACAGTCCATCTGAGTACCCGAGTACCTGTCACAGTTCATCTGAGTACCCGAGCACCTGAGTACCTGTCACAGTCCATATGAGTACCTGAGTACCTGTCACAGTCCATATGAGTACCCGAGTACCTGAGTACCTGTCACAGTCCATATGAGTACCCGAGTACCTGTCACAGTCCATATGAGTACCGAGTACCTGAGTACCTGTCACTGCCCTTCAGAGTACCTGAATACCAGTCACCAGCCCATCAGAGTACCCGAGTACCTTTCACAGTTAATCAGAGTACCCGAGTACCTGTCACAGTCCATCAGAGTACCCGAGTACCTGTCACAGTCCATCTGAGTACCCGAGTACCTGTCACAGTCCATATGAGTACCGAGTACCTGAGTACCTGTCACTGCCCTTCAGAGTACCTGAATACCAGTCACCAGCCCATCAGAGTACACGAGTACCTATCTGTAGCCCATCAGAGTACCCGAGTACCTGTCACCAGGCCATCAGAGTACCCAAGTACCTGTCACCGGGCCATCAGAGTACCCGAGTACCTGTCACTAGCCCATCAAAGTACCCGAGTACCTGTCACCAGCTCATCAGAGTACCAGAGTAATTGTCACCAGCCCATCAGAGTAACCGACTACCTGTCTGCAGCTCATCAAGTTACCCGAGTACCTGTCTCCAGCCTATCAGAGTACCCGAGTACCTATTTGCAGCCCATGCCTCACAGAATATATGTTGGGGTGTTTGCTTTCCAAAATGGGGTCATTTTGTGGGTAATTCCACTGTCCTGGTGCTCAAGGACCTTCAAAAGTGTGATAGGTAGGAATGAAATGAGATGTGTAATTTATGCTCGTAGAACGCCTAAAGGTGCTACTTCAATGTTGGGCCTTTGTATGTGGCCAGGCTGTGTAAAAGGCACACACATGTGGTATCGCCATACTCGGGAAGAGTAGTAGAATGTATTTTGGGGTGTAATTTGTTGTATGCATATGTTGTGTGTGAGAAATAACCTGATAATTTGACAATTTTGTAAAAAAAAAAATCTTCATTTTGCAAAGAATTGTGGGAAAAAATTACAACTTAAAAAAACTCACCATGCTACTTACTTAATACCTTGGAATGTCTACTTTCTAAAAAGGGGTCATTTGGGAGGGTATTTATACTTTCCTGACTTGTTAGTGTCTCAAGAAATGAGATTCACCTGATATACTGAAGGCCTGATCAGATGTGAGCAATTTTTAGTGATTGGCACCACAGTTTGTAGACTCTATAACTTTCTCAAAGACAAAATAATATACACAAATTTGGGTTATTTTTACCAAAAATATGTAGCAGTATAAATTTTGGCCAAAATTTATGAAGAAAAATTACTAATTAGCAACATTTTATGACAGAAACAAAGAAAACGGCATTTTTTTCACAAAATTTACGGTCTTTTTTTATTTAAAGCACAAAAAATAAAAAACCCACTAGTGATTAAATACCACCAAAAGAAAGCTCTATTTGTATGAAAAAAGGACGCAAGTTTCATATGGGTACAGTGTTGCATGACTGAGTAATTGTCATTCAAACTGTGAGGGTGCTGAAAGCTGAAAATTGGTCAAGGCAGGAAGGGGGTGTAAGTGCACTGTATTGAGGTGGTTAAATATTGAAAGATTATGCTGAATCACCTATGACTTGCTGTATATAGATTCAAAATGCATGATACTGTTTCAGTTAAATAATGTTTGGTTTAGTCATAAGTTTGTCATATAATTCTTAACCACTTTTCTCAGCCATTTTTTTGCGATACGGCACTGTGTTACTTTAACTGACAATTGCGTGCTCATGTGACGCTGTACCAAAATAAAATGTATGTCCTTTTTTTCCCACAAATAGAGATTTCTTTTGGTGGTATTTTATCACCTCTGCAGTTTTTATTTTTTACGCTATAAACAAAAAAAGACCAACAATTTTGAAAAAAAAACAATATTTTTTCCTTTTTTTTTTTATTAAACACATCCAATAAAAAATGTAAATACATCTAATTTCTTCATCAATTTAGGCCAATATATATTCTGCTACATATTTTTGGTAAAAAAATTCCAATAAACATATATCGATTGGTTTGCGCAAAAGTTATTGCATCTACAAACTATGGGAAATATTTATGGCTTTTTAATTTTTTTTTATTTTTACTAGTAATGGCGGCGATCAGCGCTATTTAGCAGGACTGTGACATTGCAGCAGACAAATCGGACACCTAACTGACACTTTTGACACTTTGTTGGGGACCAGTGACATTATTACAGTGATCAGTGCTAACAATATGCACTGTTACTGTACTAATGACACTGGCAGGGAAGGGGTTAACATCAGGGGCGATCAAAGGTATAAATGTGTCCCTAGGGGGTGCTTGCTAACTGTGTGGGGGTTGCTCTGACTGGGTGAAGACAGAGATCCAGGTTCCTATCTTCTCCCCTGTCAGAACGGCGATCTGCCTTGTTTACATAGGCAGATCGCCATTCTGTCTCTCTCGGGAACGATCTCGGATGGCCGGCGGACATCGGGTTTGCTGGACCTGCTGATTGACTTCCCCTCTGTCCAATCAGTGGCTATTGCACGAAATGATGTACAGGTACATGATTTCGCACAATACAGCCGACCTGCCGCAGTACATGTATGTTAGTCGGTCGGCAAGTGGTTAAAGGGAATGCTGCACCATACTCTGGTTCATTTTTTGATTTACATAAAGTGATTACACATATTAGTGTTTAGCAGCTCTTTTCTTCGGATTAATCTCTCTGTGATTTTTATCTAATTTAATTTTTTGTCATACATTGGTATAGCTCGGGGATCATACATATAGTTAATCAGATCACTGAGTTTTTGCAGACCTGCCTTTTAACATTATCAGATGGCATTACTACACCAAGAGTGCTGTGTTGTTGTGTTTTTCAAACAAAAAAAATTATGTTCTGACCTCAGCAGTTTTAAAATGAGGTATCAGGTTAACAATTAACAATGATTCATGCAGTTTAATATTATCTCATAAAACAGTAAACCCTTTTAGGTCATCAATCACAAGGTTTTGCGGTTCTGACAAGGAAACATTTATTATCGATTTTTATGAAAACAAGCATGCCTATCAGGCATGTTTACTCTCCAGCCAATAAAAAATCATATTGGTTTAACCCTGTAGTGATGTAGTTTATCAAATATTATGTTTTATCAAATAAGCCTTGATCTGCATAATTAAATATATCAATGATGATATTAAAAATAAAAACTCTGGACAGAATAAAACATATATTACTTGAAATATGTACATTTTGTTGTACATATGCTGTATGATTCATGCTTTCATCTTCTGTTTTTCTCAGCTATGCATGAATCAGCAGTAGCCTCCAATCCCTAAAGCCCTGCTAATTGCTTGGATCCATTAGGTCAAAGGCAATGAGAAGTATTGCTGCCAATTTACCATGTCACATGGTCCTGATCCTGCCCTGATGAAGCATGTTTGTGCATGTGAAACAGCAGTAGGGAACACTTTGAAGTGAACCCAGGCTCCATTTAAAGTTTCCAAGTAAATGGCTATTATTATACTTGGATCTGATTTCCTCTGATTTCATGTTTAACCACTTAAGCCCCGGACCATTTGGCTGCCTAAAGACCAGAGGACTTTTTACAATTTGGCACTGCGCTGCTTTAATTGGTAATTGCGCGGTCATGCAATGTTGTACGCAAACAAAATTTGTGTCCTTTTTTTCCCACAAATAGAGCTTTCTTTTGATGTCATTTGATTGCCTCTGCTATTTTTATTTTTTGCGATATAAACAGAAAAAGACCGAAAATTTCGAAAAAAAATTATATTTTCTAATTTTTGTTATAAAAAAAATCCAATAAACTCAATTTTAGTCATACATTTAGGCCAAAATGTATTCAGCCACATGTCTTTGGTAAAAAAATGTCAACAAGCATATATTTATTAGTTTGCGCAAAAGTTATAGCATCTATAAACTAGGGTACATTTTCTGGAATTTACACAGCTTTTAGTTTATGACTGCCTATCTAATTTCTTGAGGTGCTAAAATTGCAGGGCAGTACAACCCCCCCCCCCCAAATGACCCCATTTTGGAAAGTAGACACCCCAAGAAAATTGCTGAGAGGCATGTTGAGCCCATTGAATATTTTTTTTTTGTCCCAAGTGATTGAATAATGACAAAAAAATATATATATTTTTTTACAAAAAGTGGTCACTAAATGATATATTGCTCACACATGCCATGGTTATATGTGGAATTACCCCAAAATACATTCTGCTGCTTCTCCTGAGTACGGGGATACCACATGTGTTGGGATTTTTGGGAGCCTAGCTGCGTACGGGGCCCCGAAAACAAAGCACCGCCTTCAGGATTTCTAAGGGCGTAAATTTTTGATTTCACTCCTCACTACCTATCACAGTTTTGAAGGCCATAAAAATGCCAAGATGGCACAACCCCCCCCAAATGACCCCATTTTGAAAAGTAGACACCCTAAGCTATTTGCTGAGGGGCATGTTGAGTCCATGGAATATTTAATATTTTGCCACTAGTTGCGGGAAAATTATAAACTTTTTTTTTTTGCACAAAGTTGTCACTAAATGATATATTGCTCAAACATGCCATGGGAATATGTGGAATTACACCCCAAAATACATTCTGCTGCTTCTCCTGAGTACGGGGATACCACATGTGTGGGACTTTTTGGGAGCCTATCCGTGTACGGGGCCCCGAAAACCAAGCACCTCCTTCAGGATTTCTAAGGGCGTAAATGTTTGATTTCACTCCTCACTACCTATCACAGTTTTGAAGGCCATAAAATGCCAAGATGGCACAAACACTGCCAAACAACCCCATTTTGGAAAGTGGACACCAAAAATACTCACCATACCTCTCAGCAAATATCTTGGGGTGTCTACTTTCCAAAATGGGGTCATTGGGGGGGTTTTGTGCCATCTAGGCATTCCATGGCCTCCGAAACTGTGATAGGCAGTGAGGAGTGAAATAAAATTTTAATTTTTTTTATTTTTAACAGAAGGATAAAATATTTACACCCTTATGCCCCGTACACACGGTCGGATTTTCCGATGGAAAATGTCCGATCGGAGCGTGTTGTCGGAAATTCCAACCGTGTGTGGGCTCCATCGGACATTTTCCATCGGATTTTCCAACACACAAAATTGGAGAGCAGGAGATAAAATTTTCCGACAGCAAAATCCGTTGTCGGAAATTCCGATCGTGTGTACACAAATCCGACGGACAAAGTGCCACGCATGCTCAGAATAAATAAAGAGATGAAAGCTATTGGCCACTGCCCCGTTTATAGTCCCGACGTACGTGTTTTACGTCACCGCGTTTAGAACGATCTGATTTTCCAACAACTTTGTGCGACCGTGTGTAGACAAAACAAGTTTGAGCCAACATCCGTCGGAAAAAATCCTAGGATTTTGTTGTCGGAATGTCCGAACAAAGTCCGACCGTGTGTACGGGGCATTAGAAAGCCTGAAGGCGGTGCTTGGTTTTCGGGGTCCCGAATGTGGCTAGACTCCCAAAAAGTCTCACACATGTGGTATCCCCGTACTCAGGAGAAGCAACATAATGTATTTTGGGGTGTAATTTCACATATGCCCATGGCATGTTTGAGTAATATATCATTTAGTGATAACTTTGTGCAACAAAAAAAAAAAATTTGTCTTTTTCCCGCAACTTGTGTCAAAATATAAAATATTCCATGGAATCGACATGCCTCTTAGCAAATAGCTTGGGGTGTCTACTTTCCAAAATGGGGTCATTTGGGGAGGGGGTTGAACTTTTCTGGCATTTTATGCACAACATTTAGAAGCTTATGTCACACAACACTCACACTTCTAACCACTTGAAGACAAATCCCCCTGATGAAGACACGTGACTCCCTGTGTCGAAGACGCGTAGGGGAGGGGCCAGGACGGAGCGATCAGCACAGAGCTGGGTTGTGGAGCTCTCACACCCCGCAGCACGCTGCACAGCCGTTTTTTCCTATGTTATGTTTGGTGCACATGAGCACCTTATAAATTTGAGTACCCCATGTGGGGATTGGATGTGATTTTAATAAAAGTATCCTACGGTATTACACTATATTAGCCTTTTTCTTTTATATGGTCTGATGTGAGTGGAGCCATAAAGAATCTAGTGTGGGAATCAGCTGTACCTAATACTGAGCCCAGGGGTGGCTCCAAAAGCGTGTATTGACACAATTAAAACCTGTGTCACACGCTCCAAGGTGAGCGCAATCACATTGGGGGTCACCAAGGCACTTCACAGCATGTTTTTCTTTGGGCACGTTTGATTCAAAACCGGAACTTTTTCTTTGAACCATCACCATTACACTGACTTTTATTTGAACTTGGTCACTTTATGTTACTGGATTGGAAGATTTTTTTCACAGGTGTGATTTGAACACCTTTATTAGGGCGATTATAGTTTCAATTCGCCCATGCATGTGATTGATTTACTCTATTTGTGTTTTACGAATATATATATTGTTTTATTTAATTTTTTTTCTTTTTCATTTTAATCACAGTGGATCTACATATGTGTAACATTTTTTAGCATATACACCTTATTAGGAATGATTATATTTTAATCACTGTGGATTGTATATTTATCTTATTATGTTTTTCTATGCACATTGCACTTTGTGATTTATTGCACTAGATATTTTTTAGTGTGTTTGGTCATAGGATTCACACAGCAGGTGATCTTAGTAAGTGATCAGAGCTTTAGGATTCACACAGCAGGTGATCTTAGTAAGTGATCAGAGCTTTAGGCTCTATTTGATTTGCACGCTTTATTATCTATGATTTGTACTTAGATTTACAGTTATTCAGTGACACCCCTAGGCGCGGCGCATTTTTTCATATATCACTTGAAGACAAAGCCCTTTCTGACACTTTTTGTTTACATGAACATTTTTTTTTTTTCCAAGAAAATTACTTTGAACCCCCAAACATTATATATTTTTTTAAAGCAAACGCCCTACAGATTAAAATGGTGGGTGTTTTGTTTTTTTTACACAGTATTTGTGCAGCGATTTTTCAAACGCATTTTTTTGGAAAAAACACATTTTTTTTTTAATTGTAATGCACTAAAACACACTATATTGCCCAAATGCTTGATGAGCTAAAAAAGATGATCTTAGGCCAAGTACATGGATACCAAACACGACATGCTTTTAAATTGCGCACAAACGTGCAGCAGTGAAAAACTACATACATTTTTAAAAGCCTTTACAGATTACCACTTTAGATAAAGAGCCCTTTTACACTGGGGCGGTTTGCAGGCGCTTTTGCGCTAATAATAGCGCCTGCAAACCGACCCGAAAGTGCCGCTGCTTTCATTCCAGTGTAAAAGCCCCGAGGGCTTTCACACTGGAGTGATGCACTGGCAGGACGATAAAAAAAGTCCTGCTAGCCTCATCTTCGGAGCGGTGAAGGAGCGGAGTATATACCGCTCCTGCCCATTGAAATCAATGGGACAGCGCGGCTATACCGCCGGCAAAGCGCCTCTGCAGAGGCGCTTTGCGGTGGTGTTTAACCCTTTCTCGGCCGCTAGCGGGGGGTAAAACCTCCCCACTAGGGGCCGAATACCGACGGTAAAACGCCGCTAATAATAGCGACGTTTTACCGCCGACGCCGCCCCCGCCCCAGTGTGAAAGGGCTCTTACAGAGGAGGTCTACTGCTAAAATTACTGCCCTCGATCTGACCTTTGTGGTGATACCTCACATGCATGGTGCAATTGCTGTTTACATATGACGCCAGACCGACGCTTGCGTTTGCCTTTGCGCGAGAGCAGGGGGGAACTGGGGTGCCTTTTTTTTTTATTATTTATTTTGCTTTTTTTATTTTATTTTTAAACTGTTCCTTTCATTTTTTTTTAAATCATTTTTATTGTTATCTCAGGGAATGTAAATATCCCCTATGATAGCAATAGGTAGTGACAGGTACTCTTTTTTAAAAAAAAATGAGGTCTATTAGACCCTAGATCTCTCCTCTGCCCTCAAAGCATCTGACCACACCAAGGTCGGTGTGATAGAATGCTTTCCCAATTTCCCAATGGCGCTGTTTACATCCGGCGAAATCTAAGTCATGAAATGCTCATAGCTTCCAGTTTCTTAGACCATAGAGATGAGCCGTTCTGGTCTCTGATAAGCTCTATGGTCAGCCGGCGGAACCACCGGCTGCATTCTCAGGTTCCCTGTTTGGACAGGAGAGCCAGAGAAAACCATGGAAGATGGTGGGAGGGGGGACATTGCCTCCCACTGCTTGTCAAAGCAGTCTAGAGGCTAATTAGCTGCTAGGATTGCTTTTACATTAAAGCCAACCGCTGGTTGAAAAGAATGATACTGAGATGATACCTAAACCCACAGGCATAATTCTGGTATAACCACTCAAAGTCCAGCAACATACCAGTATGTTGCTGGTCCTTGTTGGACATATATTGTAATCTGTTTTTTAGTGCAGCCTGTGGGCTGAACAAAAAAAAGAGATTGATCGATGGGTATGCCCACCATTAGAATACCTCCCTTCATCCACCCACTTCTAATGATGGGCATACATGCACCGTTTTGTTTTTAACTGTGGTGGTGAAATCACCTCCTACAGCGCCGGAGTCACGGCTTTATGTATCGTGGGAGCAAACGCTGTTGCTGTCAAGATAAATAAATCAGTGCTGCAGCTGAATGGCCTAAAAAATATATGCCAAAGCATGGGGGCATCTGTCCCAAAAGTTAGGAGAAAATCGCCCCTCTACCCCTGCTGCCCCCATGCTTTGGCATATATGCTCCTTTTTTTTAACTGTGGCGGTGAAATCACCTCCTACAGCGCTGGAGTCACGGCTTTATGTATCGTGGGAGAAAACACTGTTGCTGTCAAGATGGATAAATCTGCGCTGCAACTGAATGGCGTACCTGCTAAGCAAATGATGGTTAACAATAAAACAAAGTAATATTACAGTATAACAGTAAGACATACCATATCTGCAAAACAAATACAATAAAACGTCAACTATTTTTGTTTTTTTTATACATAGTAAAAAATAAAACATTTTTTAACGCAATGTGTGCCTAAAATATATATATGCCGAAGCATGGGGGCATCCGCCCCAAAAGTTAGGAGCAAATCGCTCTTCCACTCCTGCTGCCCCCATGCTTTGGCATATATGCTCTTTTTTTAACTGTGGTGGTGAAATCACCTCCTACAGCGCTGGAGTCAGGGCTTTATGTATCATGGGAGCAAACGTTGTTGCTGTCAAGATAAATAAATCCGCGCTGCAGCTGAATGGCGTACCTGAAAACAAAAAATGGTTAACAATAAAACAGAGTAAACAGTAAAGTATAAAAAAATTACATACCTGAAAAACAAACATGATAAAACATAATAACAATAAAATATTGCAGAATAGAATACAGTAAAAAAAAGAGCAGAACAATAGAGAGAGAATAGAGAGAGAGAGAACAATAAAACGACAACTATTTTTTGTTTTTTTTATTTCATATATTTTTTTTTTTTTACACTTTTATTTGTAACTATAACTGTAACGGAACGGTTCGGTTCCAGGTCTCTCAAAATGCGATGGCATCTTGGGAGACCCTGTGAAAGTGTGTCCTAGTCTGTGCAGTGCTGTACCCTACGCTAAAACTCCACTAGTGTATGGTAGCGTTCAAAACATTCACCAATGCAAAGACCAGGATTGTCAGGACAGGAGGGACAATAATAGCGGGTGTCACGCCTATATCCGTGCTTGCTACAGACACGACTTCTTCTTTGGGGGGCTCGTTGGGTAGGGGTTCTTGGGAGGGCATACGGAAAATGCCTTTTAATGCAGCTGGCTTACTGCATTTGGATTGGGAAGGTGAGGTAGAGCACTGTCTGGAAAAAGAAGGGCTCTGACGATCTCTTCCTGGAATTTAAGGAAAGATCCAGTCCGTCCCGAAGCTCTGTATAGCACATAAGCGTTCAGCAAAGCCAATGGAAATAAGTATACAGACACTTTTTTACACCAGCGTCTGGCCTTACAGGCAACTAGATAGGGCGCCAACAACTGGTCGTTGAGGTCCACCCCTCCCATATTTTGGTTATATTCATGGACACAGAGGGGTTTCTCCACAACACCAGTCGCCCTAGGAATTTGGACCGTATGAAGGGAGGACAGAACGAAAACATTCTTATTATCCCTCTACTTCACAGCGAGCAAGTTATTACGCTTCAAGCAGGCTCTCTCCCCCAGCCTAAGATGGGATTCTACAAGCATTTGAGGTAACCCCCGGCGATTAGATAGCACGGTGCCACATGCACCAATCTGATGATCAAACAAGTGACTAAAAAGTGGCAAGCTCGTGTAATAATTGTCCACATACAAATGGTACCCCTTTCCGAATATGGGTAACACCAAGTCCCACACAATCTTGCCAGTGCCCCCTATGTAATCTGGGAAGTTCCGCGGCTCTACGTGACTATCTCTTCCCTCGTAAACCATAAAACTATATGTATAGCCTGTGGCCCTGTCACAGAGCTCATACATCTTGACCCCGTATCTGGCGCGCTTGCTGGGAAGATACTGTTTGAAAGACAAGCGGCCAGAAAACGTAATCAGGGACTCATCAACGCAGACAACAAGGAGTAAAACAAGGAGTAAACAAGGCTGCAAAACGTTGGTTGAAGTGGTTTACGAGGGGCTGAATTTTGTAGAGCCGATCGTATTCAGGGTCTCCACGAGGACAACAGAGTTCATTTTTGTTGAAATGCATGAACCGCAAGATCTGCTCATATTGTGCCCTGGCCATGGAGGCAAAGAACACGGGCATATGGTAAATTGGGTCAGTGGACTAATATGACCGCAACATACTCATTTTAACTATGCCCATGTCGAGGGATAGGCCCAGAAAGGTCTTAAATTCGGAAATCATAATTGGTTTCCAATCTCTGGCAAGGGAGGACTGGGGATTAGCATGAAAAACAGTGAATAAAAATCAAGTGACGTAAAATCAACTGTTTCCACCTGAGTTCCGGGTTGGCCAGTGAATGGGGGAAGTATGGGTGCTGCAGAAGTGGTGGGCTCCCAATTAGGATTGGCAAATTCTGCAGGAAGGACACTATGGGCACGATGGGCCTGTCTTTGTCTTCTTGGTGGCAGCAGGACACTACGTGTGCTTGCCACCTCGCCAGCTGGAACTGCACTTATGGGACTTGCCACGTCACCACGTGATACTACAGTGCTGGATGTATGACCAGGGTATACTAGGCTTGCCAGTTCACCAGAAGGATGAGCGGCACTAGTACTTCTCTGATCCATAGGAGAGCCCTGCGGTTCTTGCACCTCAACAACAGCAGAAGAAGATCACGGTCTGGTACGCCTGACCTTGGCAGGGACCACAACTCTGCCGTCAGAGCTATCTGTCATGGAGCCACTGTGGTCTACAGGATCGTATTCTGAGCCTGAATCTGACAGATGAGTTGCTTCCTCTTTACTATCTGTCATGCTCAGAAATGTGTAGGCCTCTTCACTACTCTACCTTTGATTTGCCATTTTGGCCTCTAAATTTACTGGTACACTAGTGAGACTCTCAGGTAAAAAATCTCCTAGGCTGTCAGCAACTGTATCAAACACTACCAAAAAAACAGTTAGTGATCGCAGGGATCGGGCCTGACTCTGTGAACGCTGCAGTTATGTGTTTAGTGTTTTGTAAGTGACAGTGATCGATCGATACTGCACTTGGGTGGGCTGGGTGGAGGGGCAAAACGCAGGTGCTAGCAGGTATCTGGGCTGATCCCGCTAACACTGCATTTTTGGGAACTTTAAACTGCTGGGGACGTATAGATCTGATCAGATCAGATATTGATCCGTTCAGACACTATACCATTAAGGGAGGTGTATGTTGCATGCATGGGTGTTAGCATTACTGGCACTAATCTGATGCTGCCTGGGGCAACACAGACCCCGACTTACACTAAAACCTAACTGATATCACCCGCTGGGCGATCAGGGGGTTAAACCTTTATTGGGTAATAAACGGTGGGTATAAAAAACAAACTAACTATCCAGCGTCACCCTTAACTAGGGTTAACTAGGGGGCAATCAGGGAGTTAAAACCTTTATTAGATAGTATATGGGGGTACCTGACGCTATAAAAAGCTGATGGTGAACCTAAATAACTAACAGGTTAATTAGCGTGACCCGTGACACTTATACGGCAATCAGAAAAATGATTGATTAGTGACACTGGCCACAGGGGGTGAAAGGGTTAACTGGGGGGTGATCAAGGGGTTAAACCTTTATTAGGGGGGTTAGGGGGGTACCCTAGACCTAAAGGGGCCTACCACTAATTTCCCTAAAACTTAAACTATAACAGTCACAAAATTACACCAATGCAGTGATCAGTAAAAAAATCAAAACTGCTATTGGTGTCACTGTGACAGGGGGTGCAGGGGGGGGGGGGGTTGAGGGGTGATTTGTGTGCCTATGCATACTGATGTTAGTGTGCTGTTGGTGCAAACTCACATTGATGTCTTCTTTCCTTGGGAGCCAGAACAAAAAGGCTCCACGAGGAGAGATGACATCACTTCCTCTGCTTCTGTTTACATTTCAGAAGCAAAGGAAGCTTCCCATTCGTCAGGAGCGATCGTGAGGAGAGGCCATAAATCAGTGGCCTCCCCCTGAGGACGGATTGCTCCTACGTCGATGCCGACCTCCTCGGGCACTGGGGGGGCGCGATCGCTTCCCCCGTCCGCTGGAGGGGAGTAACGTAACCATACATTACTCTGCCTGCCCATGCCATTCTGCCACAGTATATCTGTGTGAGGCGGTTGGCAAGTGGTTAAAGCTAGCCACACACAAACCTTTAGACAATTTCAACAACTTTTTATCACCTAGGAGTAGGACTCAACATACTGTATATTTGAAAGTGGTTGCCTGAAACCATCAGGTCTACTACCCAGAAGTTTGATCACCTACCTGACTTCAACTGATCAAACTAGGCTACAAATTGACAGATTATAACAGGTTATAAAAAAAGAAAATATTGAAACCAGAAAAAGTAGAGCAATGCTGTTGAAAGGATCGTTGGAGATCATTTCAATCCCATCTCCTTGCAGTCAATTAAAACTACTAATTTTCACACTTTATAGCTCAGGATTTTGATTCTTGACTGAACTGAATGTGGTTGAAACCAACAGAACATTGCCGTGTGTTTTGCACATTTACAGTGCCTTGAAAAAGTATTGATACCCCTTGAAATTTTCCAAATTTGTCATGTTTCAACTAACAACGTAAAAGTTATTTATTGGGATTTTATGTGATAGAACGAAACAAAGTAGCACATAATTATGAAGTGGAAGCAAAATGATAAATGGTTGTTAAATTTTTTTACAAATAAATATACCTGAAAAATGTGGCGTGCTTTTGTATTCAGACCCCTTTAATCTGATACCCCTAACTAAAATCTAGTGGAACTAAGTGCCTTCAGAAGTCACCTAATTAGTAAATAGAGTCCAACTGTGTGTAATTTAATCTCAGTATAAATACAGCTATTCTGTGAAGCCCTCAGAGGTTTGTTGGGGAACCTTAGTGAACAAACAGCCTAATGAAGGCCAAGGAACACACCAGACAGGTCAGGGATAAAGTTGTGGAGAAGTTTAAAGCAGGGTTAGGCTAAAAAAATATCCCAAGCTTTAAACATCTCATGGAGCACTGTTAAATCCATCAGAAATCGAAAATAAAAAGAGTATGGCACAACTGCAAACCTACCAAGACATGGTCCACCTAAACTGACAGGCCGGGCAAGGAGAGCATTAATCAGAGAAGCCGCCAAGAGCCCCATGGTAACTCTGGAGGGGCTTCAGAGTTCCTCAGCTAAGGTGGGAGAACCTGTCCACAGGACAACTATTAGTTGTGCACTCCACAAATATGGCCTTTATGGAAGGGTGACAAGAAGAAAGCCATTGTTGTAAGAAGTCCCGTTTGCAGTTTGCGAGAAGCCCTGTGGGGGACACAGCAAACATGTGGAAGAAGGTGCTCTGGTCAGATAAGACCAAAATTGAACTTTTTGGTCTAAATGGAAAATGCTATGTGTGGAGGAAAACAAACCCCTAAACACACCCTGAACACACCATCCCTACCATGAAACATGGTGGTGGCAGCATCATGTTATGGGGATGCTTTTCTTCAGCAGGTACAGGGAAGCTAGTCAGAGTTGATGGGAAGACAGATGGAGCCAAAGACAGGGCAATCTTAGAAGAAAATGAAAAATTTGTATCACCAGCGCAAATATTAATCCAAAATAATGATAAAAAAATAAAATTTAAATTGTGATCTGCTGCAGTTAAAACGTCCTATATTATAAATAGGGAAAATTTATGTGTATGAACGTGTAACTGCGCTGATCCAAAAAGAGCTAGTGCAATATAACTACTGAAACAGTGTCTATACTTTATATACAATCTATACAATAAAGAGCTATAAACTACAAAGTGCAACGTGCCATTAAATCAATATAGAGTGCAAATTATGATGTGCAAAATATCATGGGCAAAATGTTACAACCCCAGAACATAGATATTTTTCAATAATCCACTTCCGTTTCTCATACATATTCAATGTGTATGTTGTGCTCCAATTCACATCCGTACTCTAAAAAAAGGGACTTTTCACCACTTCATGTGCCACCACTACCTTCTGAAATGGGCACTCACCAGAACCTAGAAAAAGTTCTGCCTTTGGTTTATATTGGGATAACCACTCCACTACCTTGGCGTTCCTCCACCTGGGATGCCACTAGATATTCCTTATATCTCCATGCCAGTCTTAGTATCTCATAAAAATTAAATTAAACATCCATCATTGTGCAATGTACTTAAAAAATATTTCTTTTAGCCAATAAAACAATATCCAGAATGTCTTAAATGTGCACTCACAATTTAAAGTGCCTCTAGACCAGAGTCTTTCGACCAGCTTGTTTTAGGGTTCAACTCCACTGCGTTCATTTACCGGAATCGGCGTGCGTTCCAAGCCTTGATCTGATGCGGGTCAGTGACAGGAAGTGGCATCAGCGATTACCCAGAAGACTCTTTCGCATACATACATGTGTCATCAGGAAGCTTCAGAGGTAATTGTCACCCATCTATGTGAGAAATGTTTGTAAATGCTTAAAATGACCACCATTGACGACAAAATGGCAAAAATAAATGGCACCATGCAAAAACATCACTGCGCACTCGTAATGACATTACTGCACATGCGTAGTGAATGTGATGGCAGACATAATGCCCAGGGGACACTAGGAGACAAAATGACTATGGATGTTTCCCAATTCCAGCACAAAACTTGTAGAAAAAAACAAAATTAGAAAAATATTATTGTAAACAGTAGAATATTGTAAAGATACATAATTATTCTAAATATTCCATAGATAATATCATATTATACAATCTGTCATGCCACTTTAAGGGTACTCAAAATTAACAATGTATATTATTACATGTACAATATCTCACAAAAGTGAGTACACCCCTCACATTTTTGTAAATATTTTATTATACCTTTTCACCTTTTCATGTGACAACACTGAAGAAATGACACTTTGCAACAATGTAAAGTAGTGAGTGTACAGCTTGTATAACAGTGTAAATTTGCTGTCCCCTCAAGATAACTCAACATACAGCCATTAATGTCTAAACCGCTGGCAACAAACGTGTGTACACCCCTAAGTAAAAAAAGCCAAATTGGGCCCAATTAGACATTTTCCCTCCCCGGTGTCATGTGACTCGTTAGCGTTACAAGGTCTCAGGTGTGAATGGAGAGCAGGTGTGTTAAATTTGGTGTCATCACTCTCACTCTTTCATACTGGTCACTGGAAGTTCAACATGGCACCTCATGGCAAAGAACTCTGTAAAGGTTCTGAAAAAAGAATTGTTGCTCTACATAAAGATGGCCTAGGCTATAAGAAAAATTGTCAAGACCCTGAAACTGAGCAGCAGCATGGTGGCCAAGACCATACAGCAGTTTAACAGGACAGGTTCCACTCAGAACAGGCCTCGCCATGGTCAACCAAAGGAGTTGAGTGCACATCCTCAGCGTCATATCCAGAGATTGTCTTTGGGAAATAGACATATGAATGCTGCCAGCATTTCTGAAGAGGTTGAAGAGGTGGGGGGTTCAGCCTGTCAGTACTCAGACCATACGCCGCACTGCATCAAATTGATCTGCATGGGTGTCATCCCAGAAGGAATCATCTTCTAAAGATGAAGCACAGGAAAGCCCGCAAACAGTTTGCTGCAGACAAGCAGACTAAGGACATGGATTACTGGAACCATGTCCTGTGGTCTGATGAGACCAAGATAAACGTATTTGGTTCAGATGGTGTCAAGCTTGTGTGGCGGAAACCAGGTGAGGAGTACAAAGACAAGTGTGTCTTTCCTACAGTCAAGCCTGGTGGTGGGAGTGTCATGGTCTGGGGCTCCATGAGTGCTTCCGGCACTGGGGATCTACAGTTTATTGAGGGAACCATGAATGCCAACATGTACTGTGACATACTGAAGCAGAGCATTATCCCCTCTCTTTGGAGACTGGACAGTAGGGCAGTATTCAAACATGATAACGACCCCAAACACCCATCCAAGATGACGACTGCCTTGCTAAAGAAGAGGACTCCAGTGGCAATCTGTGAAGCTCTGGTGAACTCCATGCCCAAGAGGGTTAAGGCAGTGCTGGAAAATAATGGTGGCCACACAAAAGATTGACACTTTGGGCTCAATGTTCTCTTAGGGGTGTACTCACTTTTGTGACCAGCGGTTTAGACATTAATGGCTGTGTGTTGAGTTATTTTGAGGGGACAGCAAATTTACACTTTTATACAAGCTGTACACTCACTACTTTTCATTATAAAAAAGTGGCATTTCTTCAGTGTTGTCACATGAAAAGATATAATAAAATATTTACAAAAATGTGAGGGGTGTACTCACTTTTGTGAGAATACTGTATGCCTGCTTTTAGGCGGGTTGTTTTCCTTGAAAACAAAATAGTGTATCAAACCCAAGAATAATCCTTATAAGAACTGTTCTTTGAGGTGGTGGCTGCATTCGTTTTCATTTTCCTGGAGTTTTCCCCCCTTTTTATCATGTAAACCTGCTAGTAATATAGTCCCTTTCCTATGATGACAATGCACACTTACTGTACTATAGAGGTGCAGCATTTTACTTTTTCACTTTAAGATCCCTTTCACACTGGGGCCGCCCCATGCGTTCGCGATAAAGAGCTGCTCGTTTTAGCCGCACTTTATAGCTGTTTAAGTCCCGCTTTTCGGCTGCCAGTGGGGAAATTTTAACCCCAAAAAAGGTGTTAAAAACTCCAGTGCGCATTCATTGCATTCAGCGCTGCCCATTCATTGCAATGGGCAGGGGCGTTTTGGGAGCACTGTATACAGCGCTCCCAAAAGGCTCCAAAGATGCTGCTTGCAGGACTTTTTCTAACATCCCGCAAGCGCACTGCCTGGGTGTGAAAGCAATGAATGGGAGGCAGTTTTCAGGTGCTTTACAGGTGCTATTTCTAGCACTAAAACGCCTGCAAACTGCCTCAGTGTTAAAGGGGTCTAAGGAAGTTTTATTTTTTACTAGCCAAAGGCACTTACTGTTCAAATTATCCTTGAAGATACAAATATTTAACATTAACCAATACCTTTTACAGCTTTCTCAAGCCTCTGACTGCAATTAAAACATATGATTTTTTGTTGCCATGGTAGATACTTACCTATAGCAACTTTATGAAAATAACATGCTTTTTAATTTTCTAGGGTTCTTTAAAACAACACACTAATGCCGCACACACACACGGTCGGATTTTCCGACGGGAAATGTTGGATGTGAGCTTGTTGGCTGAAAGTCCGACCATGTGTAAGCTCCATCAGACATTTGTTGTCGGACTTTCCGCCAACAAATGTTGGCTAGCAGGTTCTCAAATTTTCCACCAACAAAACTTTGTTGTCTGACTTTCCAATCGCGTGTACACAAGTCAGTCACACAAAAGTTCACGCATGCTCGGAATCAAGCAGAAGGAGCCGCACTGGCTATTGAACTTCCTTTTTCTCAGCTCGTCGTATGTCTTGTACGTCACCATGTTCCCACGTTCGTAATTGTTGGCCAACATTTGTGTGACCGTGTGTATGCAAGACAAGTTGGAGCCAACAACCTTCATACAAAATTCCACAGTTTTGTTGTCGGAAAGTCTGATCGTGTGTACGAGGCATTAGGGTTTGTTTATACCCGGTGGATTGCTTTTAAGAGATCATTTGACAGGTGGTGAGGAGGCATTATGTCTCCCCCACACTGGCTGTTATAACCTCTTAAAAGCCTGCAGCACTGCATCGCAACTGCATGCATTGCATACAGTTGCGGTGCAGTCCCATTTTACTGGATTACTGCCTGCCAAATGTAACAGGGGCAATCGTTTGTGCCATGCCCCAAAGGACCACAGCCACAGCATGTGTATACCTCAGTATACCTCATCCACAGCATGTGTATACCTCAGTATTTGCATCTTATGAGGAATGTTGGGGGGGGGGTTGCAGAAAAAATACACCTTAGCTTTACCAACCCCCAACCACAAGTGTGAACTACACTCTACAAACCCCAGTATATACATTATTGTAACTTTTTACAATATGTGAAAAAAAGTCATCTTTATGAACACTAAAAAGGCAAACCTTTGAATTGAAATTTGTTTAGGTGACAGGTGTCAGTTATTTTGACATGTCATATTAATGCGCATATTTTAAGTTTGCAAGAGACAAAGCCTGTTTTAAATGAACACTGGGAACAGATTTTTTGTAGACTTGTACCAGTAAGATTTATTGTCTCAATCACATTTGTATTATCCAGCTAAGTAGAGACAAATTATTACAGTTGCTATCAAAATGTTTTATGAGACAGTATTTACTACTTATAAGAGGCAGATAAAATATAAGTGGTGGGATTGACTCAGCCCCACTGCAAGTAAAATATTTTATGTGTTTATAAATGTGCAAGCTATTTTCATAGTACATGCCATTGGTTACATTATAATACCATTAATGTTAGCTTTCACAATAACAATGACTCATGACCAACAAGAGCTCTCGGTAGAATTTGTAATTAACAGGTGAAGTCATGCTTCTTCACATTCCTGCCTTCTAATACCTCCACCAACACCTTGCAGGTCAGTGAACTTACCTGCTTGCGTAGGTCACTATACACTTTTTTCAGATCCCTATCTCTGCCCCCTGGTTCTCTTCTTTTCTGCTGTTCATCCAGGGTACTTTTCTCTTTTCCTTTCACAAAGTTAGTGTTCTGCTAAGCGGATCTCCTGTTTCCCCAGCTGGAGCTCCCTCCTTTTTTGAGTGTATCTACTGTCAGAGGTGGGTGGGCACCTCGAGTCCAGCTCAACATGTCATAGTTGCAGACCACCGATTTATCAACGGCAATCATTTTCTTAGCTTTAGCACATCCCATGCTCCTAAACAGGAAAGGTCATGTGAAGCAGATCTGGATGGTACAGCAGGAAAGGAGCCAAGGCTATAGATAATAATTCCAATGTCCCTTATGTGTAATCAACATATAGTTCATTATGCCTTCATTTGTTTGACAACATATAATTTTACAGTGTGGGAGTTCTGGGACTTTTATATATTGCTCTAAGTATATTGTACCATCAAGAATGTGTTGTGCCATCTTCCTAATTTGTGCTATTACTTTGGCTGTCAATCAGCAATTTTACTACAACCCTTTGACCTCAAACTGCTAAAACTGACATTCTTTAGATATCAGAAAAAAGGGCAGCATTAAACGTACATAAACAGTATTTTTTAAGAACTAACACACAATCTATATGCATTCCTACCAGCTTTCAGAGATGAGAAAAGGGAACACCTGTAAGTGCAAGCTTCTTCTGCTAAAGGCATGCTTTTACCATACCTCCAGCCATTAAGGTCATGTGGAATTCACGAGTAAAAGACCTACCTAAGGATACCTATAAAGGCAATGTCAGAAAAACAACTGATTTCTGTTTCTTTAACACCACTATTTATACTACAATAAAAAAAAGAAAAAAAAAGGAAAAGAAAAGCAAGAAAAAAATACCTTATTTAGAAGTTGGGCAGCCAAGAGTTTCCTTAATTTGAATTTAAAGGCATGCTACACATGTTAATTGTTTTAACTAGGTATTAATGTAGCTATATTCTGTGTGCTATTTGTTTGCCTTACCTGGTAATCATGGCCCACATGTTGTGGCTGCAGTTTGTAGAGTCATGGCTGATCAATCTTCCTATGTATATGCATTGCTGTAGCTGGCCTGTCCCTACCTGCTAAAGGGACAGGCAACTGCATGTTCTGGATCACACAGCACCCATTGCATGACTCACCATTTCCTTTGTGTTGCATCACAAATGTAAGAAATTTAATGTGTTAAAACATATATCTTCAACCATGGCGAGCTCTCCTTAATTGCTCTGTCTGTATGTGTCTGTGTCAGATCTAATTACTGTGTAATGCTCACCTGCACCAGTGCTAGACTGAGAGACCCGGGGATTGTGGGATATGTAGTTTCTTCACAGGAAATGTCAGCTCTCAGTCTACAGACAGGGGTCACGCAGTAACCTGCGCGGGCACATGTTGCAAGCCTCATGCCTCATGTTTGAACACAAACGGGAGCTTCTGATATAAGAATGTGATCATTTACTATACAGTAAGTCCCCTACACATGAAAGTTCAACTTGAAAACTTTCAAAGATGCGAATATGTGTTTGCACAATTTTTTTTCATTCAACCCAGCTGGTTGAATGAAAAAAAACCTGACAGATCGGTGTACCAATACAAGCAATATTGGAGCAGTGATCTCCCCTGCTGTGATATTGTATTCTGACAGGGGGACTTTGTTGGACTTACAAACAAGTTGGACTAACAAGCCCCCAGAACGGAACTTGTTCATAAGTAGGGGTCTTACTGTATCAAAGGCTGTGCATGCAGGGCAACAAATGTCACCATGAAACTACCTGAACAATGCACATCTTATGTAGGTGAAAAATACAAGGTCCAGTTAGGAAGGTTTATAATGGTAGTGTTGTGTTAATATCATATTTGGTATCTAAATTGCATTGCTGACTGACTAATGTAAGGTTAGCTGCAAAATATGCACAACTGCTGGGACTTGAGAACAAGCTTGAGAAACATTGACCCAGAGCAGGGATATGCAATTAGCGGACCTGCAGCTGTTACAGAACTACCATTCCCACGAGGCATAGCAAGACTGTGAGAGCCACAAGCATGACACCCAGAGGTAGAGGCATGATGGGACTTGTAGTTTAGCAACAGCTGGAGGTTCGCTAATTGCATATCCCTGACCTAAAACAACATAAAAAGATTTGCACAAATCTTATTTTGGTATTTTTTTGTGTTTTTTGTTCGCTGATTAAACATTTTAATGGGCCTTGTTTACTGTGGCATTTTCTGTCCCGGGAAAAGCACACCATGTGACCAGTCGCCTTGGTTCCCATTATGTGGTTCTGAGTGCAATTGTGCTAACCTAAACATGTAAAAACTCTTATGTAAGCAAAATTATTGATAAAAAGTTGGATCCTACCTGTTTGTCATGTCTCCCCGACACCTAGCTTTTTATGCCCAACTCTACTCACCACCTGTCTCACGTGCTGCTTTTAGGCCATATAAAAAAACACATAACTCCACACACACCACCACCCACAGACACCACTGGAATCTAAGTAAATCATGAGCCATATATTGCAGTCAACCACTTGTGAAAAGATTTATGGCAGCTGCCTGGACTCTCCTCATGGCATCCTGGTATAGCAGGATTATCAGACATTATTCTATGGCATCACAGGCACCAATATATAATTTATTTGCTTACGAAAGCTTGGAATGCAAAAATGGCATATGCGATGCAACTGTAATTGGGGAGTAGGACAATGTTTTGTGCAAAAGCAATTATTCCTTAAAGTAGTAGTCTTATGTCGCGTACAGACGATCAGAATTTCCGACAACAAGCTCACAACGAACATTTGTTTTGGAAATTCCCGATCGTGTGTACACAGCATAATTGTTTTTACCTTAATATATTATGATAAAAAAATGCCCCGCTACCTGTCCTAACCCCTAATCCCTAAATGCTTATGTAGCACAGCCCCCTAAGGGGCTGCTTGGATTTACCTGCTCATCTGCACTGCCATGACCTGTTGAACATTCCAACCCTACTGACACTCTGGGTTCAGATATCTTCACACCACCTTAAAGAAATAAGTCAGACAACTCTGTGCGTTTATATTCTGATAATGTTTACTGGAACAGTTCAAAGAAGATATCGTCACAAAGAGGAGATAATAGAACTGCTGAGTTTTAGGCAACAGCGCCAGCTCAGCAAAGGAATTCCTCCAAATAACACAAGTCAAGATATTTGCAAGTAAACAGTCTATTATATACACATGCACAGTGGAGTATTGCTTGCACCTGAAAGGATAAACAAAGTTACATGGTTATACTGACAAATTTCTAAAGGGGAACCCTCGGCCAGCCTATAAACTTTTTACCCAAATGAGAGGTCAGACTTAATGGCAATGGTATAAGGACCCTTGTAGCAATAATGACAGCAATGTCCCCGTTGAAGATCTGATGGTCTTCATCGGCAGCAGGAGCTCATAGATTGTATCCAATAACGTGTAATAGCAAGCAATAAGGTTTCTTGAAATGGTAGAAGCTAAAGGTGTCTATGCACCTATGTGTTCAAGATAGGTTTGGTAAAGTACTCCAAACTTAAAGATGTCTGTGCAAAGTGTCCCAGTAAACTCGTGAGAAAAGGATTTGTAAAGGTGGGCAATTGCCCTCTCACCAACGACCACACTGATTTAATGCCCTCTGGACAGCAGCTCCTGTAGCTACGCACTTGCAGCGGATCCGCCGTATCTATCTCCCCATGTGAAACTCAGAACACAGGTTGGCGGGTGACCAAAGTGGTGCTGAAGGGATGTCTGACAAACAGCAAGCAGTGCTAGGCCCCTCTCACCCGGGTTGGAATGTGATACACCGTGTGGTAGGCCACAACATCTCTCTCCATGCATGGCGAGGTCTGTCTTGTATCAGGCCCAGGAGAAAGAGAGAGCAGGGAACGGCTTTGGCTTCTTATAAAGTTCCTCCCAGCAATCTCTCCGATGGTAACAAAGATCCCTGGGATATGTAGTCCAGGTACAGAGTGATGCAAAGCAATTATCAGTCTGAGGAACTACTCAATTGACAATCCCTTTAGCTTGGCTGACAAACATGATGTCAGTTGATAACACTGGGCACTAGAGGGACATGCGATGCATAGAAATACCAGAGGATCGCTGTATTTTATAATTGTAGTCCACATTGCTACACTTATTTGGCTGCATGTCACAGCTCCATCGATATCTGTGGCTCCAATGTCACTCCCCTCACTCCTGCTTTCAGAGAGGAAACTGAGGGCAGAGGAGAAATAGGCTCTGCTGCCATCAGTCAAACTCCTGTGAGGAGGGATAGGGCTTATCACCGCTGTGTGTGTCTATGGATGCACACAGCTTGGCACAGGACCCGATGGAAGCCTGCATACATGGGTGCCTCCTTAGCACCTGGCTTGCTACAGGAGGCAACCAAAGAAGGGAGAAGCCTACAGCACCGATTGGGACTGCCAGAAGAGGAGGAAAGCAATGTTTCTGTGCATCATTGTTGCACAGAGCAAGTATTACCTCTTGTTTTAACTAAAAAAACATAGACTCCAATATCACTTTAAAAGCTTTAAGAGATGGTCACTCTTGAGTTATGCATATGTACAAATGATGCCTTTCCATCTATCACCCAAAAGGAAGTTAATAAGTTTCAGAGCCCTTTATTGTTGTGAGCAGGATGAAGAGATAAAAAATTCAATTATAAAGATCAAGGAGTCTATAGCACTGGGTACAGAGGCCTACTCCAAGGCTTGTGACAAGTTACTGTACTCTTTAACGAGTTACAGCTGCACCTGCCAATGTTCTATAATGTAGCAAGACAGGTAATGAGCTCCCAAAGGATCTCATAAGAACAAGGCGTACAAGACTCATTATGAAAGAAAAAGATCCACTCTGCATACATGCTCACCACCATATATATGTAATTCATTATGTCATTAAATTACTAGTCTCTGTGCTGTTCTCACAGCTAACTAGATTTCTTTCTTCATAGGGCTCTGTCAAGAGTTGGCTGGCAATATATGCAATAGAATAATATGCACATGGTGGCTCGACTTTGCTCGAAAGATTGCATATTTTGTATATTTTATCTTGGAAACATTAGGAAGCTGATGCTGAGGACTTTTGCATGCCTGCTTCATCTGCAATAGTTCCCTACCTTTTTCCACCATCACTGCAATGCACACAACTTCAAACAGAACCCATACCGCCTGTTGGGAATACTTTCTGCTCTTTAACAGCATCTCCTCTCTGCCACTCTGTATAAGTGAGGATTTGGAAGTAGAGCTCTGTACCGGGGGAGGTAATTTTTGTTGTACACTTGCCTGTGTCTTTTCAAACTCCTGAGCCCTGTGCCCTGTGCGATATGTACTCTTGAGCCCTGCACCCTGTGCATTATGCACTCCTGTGCTATACACACCGATGAGTCATGCACCCCGTGTTACATATTCATGAGCCCTGCACATTATGTACTCTTGTCGTCTTCACCCTGCACTCTGGGCTTTTTATAACATAGTCCTGACTACTGATTGTGAGAATATTTCTTCTGTGTTAATCTTTTTATCTTTAGTCCTGACTACTGCACTCTGTAAACTAGACAATTCTAGACATTATGGTGCACTTCCATGAATGGTACATGCACCTTATTTGGTGCTTTTTTTGCGTTAGGCAGCCTATTCAAATGAATAGGCTGCCTCAGAGCAAAACAAGCTAACATGAGTAATAACGCACGCGTGCTAATGCACCACAGTGATGTAGATGGACCTATAAATAGAGTCCCAATGCACAGCAACTAATGAAAAATTGTTGAATTGGTGGGATTTCAAATAGGGTAAGCCCAGCTTTAGAATCCAGGCAGGCATTGCAGCAGTCTGGAACCATATATTATAGACAGAAAGAAGCTACTGGCATTTGGTAATGTAATATGCCAGTGATAGCCCCTGTCTAAATTACTTACATGCTATAGGATACAGTTAAATTAACATTAAATAAAGTTAAAGTTAAATTAAATAAGATAAAGATAAATTAAATAAGATAAAGTTAAATTAAATTGTCCAGAAAACCAGCAAGAGTGAAGAAAAAGTATAGTGAAGAAAAAGAAATGACCTTCAATTCTCAACAGGTGCAATACCCAGTGCTCTCCAAGAGATAGACATGGCAAATATATCCTCTTACCAGATTATCAGACCTATCAAGGTCTGTATGTGCATCAGTGAGTAATCACCCCTCACTCCATTTATAAGCAGCCTCTCCTGTTTAGCCGCCTTACTGGATGCCAGTGATACAAGTCACCATATGCATTTGTCCTTTAGGGAACCTCAGACCCGGTCATAGGCTTACCGCCTCACAGAAGACGTCCCATTAGACGAAATGTACGTAGGGCAAGGTATTGAATAGCAGTGACGTTGTGGTGCCCGCGGAGGGTGTAGGATGAGTGCTTGTTTCCAAATGCCTGAAAATTTTTTTTGCTGAAAGTAGACTCTTTTATTAAACTCGTGTTTTTACTGGACGCTGCGCAATTAGTTTTTTCCTCTTCTATTGGCATATTGTATGACCGGGTCTGAGGTTCCCTAAAGGACAAATGCATATGGTCATTGGCATCCAGTAAGGCGGCTGAACAGGAGATGCGGCTTATACCTAAAGTGAGGGGTGATTACTCACTTATGCACATACAGACCTTGATAGATCTAATTATCTGGTATTTGCTCTGTCTATCTCTTGGGGAGCACTGGGTGTTGCACCTCCGTTTCTTTTTCTTCACTACAGTATATGGACTCTTTCTGGTTTTCTGGACCCTTTATCTATTTTTGTGGACTTTATATATTTAACACTTTATAATTGTGAAGGTTAATGCATCACGTATGTGTCAGCACAACACGTTTTTATATATTTTGGCTATAATGTTATGTACAATATTGCGAGTGCTGCTGTCGATTTCATTTTATCTAGTATTATTTTATGCACACCAAGTGCAGTTTTCTTTCTATATATATTTTTTACTAAAGTTAGAACATGGCAGTAGCTGTGTCCATGGGTTGCATAATACAAAAGTCCCATGCTACCAAAAACACCCAAAAGCACTCAAGAAATTAAATATATAAATTGCAATAAAAGATATATACGTTCAAGTCAAACTGGGACTTTTAATTGCTAGCATGGCGGTACTCTAAGCAGTGGTAAGTGGAAAGTGTTTCCTATTACTGATAGGCGGCGCACATGTCGCAGGCCAGTCCAGAGTCCGTTAATCAAGATGGCAGACAACACTGTCAGTGAGTGCATGGGCCAGTGAGTGATGATGAAGTTTCTTGTAAACAAAGGTGTAAAACCCACATACAGTATATCTACAGAAGTTTTCAAGCACAGTACAGTGATGAGATGCTCAGCTGCAGTAAGACATTAGAATGGTGTAAATGTTTCAAAGATGTCCCTACGTCTGTCAGTGACTATCCCAGCTGTGGTGATTCCCAGCCCACAGCAGTCATTCCTGTGAACATTCAGCACGTGGAATGCCTTATCCTGGATAATCGACGCATAACCTGTTGTGAAATTGCACAAGAGACACATCTTTCTGTGGGAACGGTGGACACAATCATTCATGAATATTTGCATTTTTGTAAAGTTAGCGCACGCTGGGTACCAAGACAGCTTTCTGCTTTTATATATAAAAAATAAATGATAAAATGATAATGGTCCTAGTATTGGACCATATAATAATGACTAATGTTAAATACACTGAACATGTGCAAACATGATTAAATATACACAAAATGAAGGGTGAAAAATTAATAAAATGTAAATTTGAAGTCCACACTGTGAAAAGTGAATGAAAAAAACAGTCCAAAAATTATATAAAAAAAGTAATAGTGTTGAAGTGTTGATCCAGGTGAGTACATATCAACCTCCAAATATAAAACAATGCTGCATCAAAAAAGAATAGTGGGAGAAACCAACACCGATAAAACTGAAGTTTACTGAAGCACATGGACTTAACAAGGCATATGACAAATAAGTCATCAGGGATTTGTGGTGACAATGCACCGATACATAGGAACGTCAACGTTTAAGGATGTTTAGCACCGGAAGATGGTATTCACACTTTCCTCCAGGGGACACACATCACAGGGGAAAACTCAGAGATGGGATCCGTTGCATGGGTTCACAGGTTAACCATAAATTAAATAAAAATTCCACATAGTGTGAATCTGTTTAACAGGAAAATGGATTTAAAAAGTGATAGAGAACACTCACATTTGAGTAGATAAAACAAGCGCTTGTATGACTGGAATATTAACGCAATGGCATCAGTAGGCTCGTACCGACGCATTTCATCTGAGAAGACATCATCTGGGGACTCCTGTGCTATACACACCGATGAGTCCTGCGTTACACATTCATGAGCCCTGCACATTATGTACTCTTGTCGTCTTCACCCTGCACTCTGGGCTTTTTATAACATAGTCCTGACTACTGATTGTGAGAATATTTCTTCTGTGTTAATCTTTTTATCTTTAGTCCTGACATTTGAGTCAGGACTAAAGATAAAAAGAAGAAAGTGTGAAGAAAATTATAAAAATTTCATCTAGGTACAGTGTAGCATGACTGCGCAATTGTCATTCAAAGTGAGAAAGCTGAAAAATGGCCTGGGCAGGATAGGGGTGTAAGTGCCCTGTAGACAAGTGGTTAAACAAAGCATACCTTGTAGTTCAGCATTATTTGTCACCATTACTTCCCTAGTTATCCTAATAATGTGATAACTCTGTCATTTTCCAGCTCTCCTAAATCATTGTATTATTTTTTTATCACATCAAGTTCAGTCTGACATTCTTCATAAAAAGCCTTCTGGTACAGTTTAACCTCATTCTCTTTCAGTTTGCTTTTCTGCAAAGCAGGAATATCACTTTCATCTCTAATGTTTTATTAAGTAGATGTCTTGTGCTGTTTCACACACACTCTCACTCTCACATCTTTTTGCTAGAAGTTTTTTTTTCATTTTTGCCTAAATTGTATTTCAGATGCTTTAGAGGAAGGTTTCATGTGATTATTTTACAGCTTCTCTTTCACTATAAATGCAGTGCACAAGGCAAGGCTGCCCTGCTATGGTAAATAATTTGTTAGTGCTAAAATATAAATTCAGGGTTCAAGTATTGTAAACAGTTTTTTAAGCAGCAAAGGGCATACTTAGAAGGCGATCTACAAAATAAATTGAACACCAACTAGACCATAAAGGTTGCCAACATCCCTAGAGTTGAAGATAGCAAAATTACCCCCAGAGGAATGGGACTTTAATGGCAACACAAGAATAAAAAATAAAATGATTTATTACAAGTTTTATACAATATATCAAACATTATACATCAATATGAGTTTTTACAATTCCATTAAAAACAATGGCGTCAAGGGTAATGAAAATCCAGAGGTCCCTCAGAAGGCGATCTAGGGACACAGTTATGACGCTATCAGTGGAAAAAAAATTTCTTTAATAAAGAAATGTAAAACATTTTAATTGCACAAATAGCCCAACACATTAAAATAATATTTACCTTGAAAATTTTCAGATGTGTCCAAAGACTAATTTATAAATGACCAGGCACCTCTAATATTAGGGATGAGCCGAACACCCGCCCGGTTCGGTTCGCGGCAGAACAGGCAAAAAATTTGTGTGAACACCGTTAAAGTCTATGGGACTCGACCGTGAAAATTCAAAAGTGCTAATTTTAAAGGCTAATATACAAGTTATTGTCATAAAAAGTGTTTGGGGACCTGGGTAGTGCCCCAGGGGACATGTTTCAATACACAAAAAAGTTTTAAAAAACGCCGTTTTTCGGGAGCAGTGATTTTAATAATGCTTAAAGTGATACAATAAAAGTGAAATATTCCTTTAAATATCATGCCTGGGGGATGACTATAGTATGCCTGTAAAGTGGTGCATTGTTCCTGTGTTTAGAACAGTCCCTGCACAAAATGACATTTCTAAAGGAATAAAAGTAATTTAAAACTGCTTGCAGCTGTAATGTAATGTCGGGTCCCGGCAATATAGATGAAAATCATTGAGAAAAACAGCATGGGTACCCACCCAGCCCATTACCAGGCCCTTTGGATATTAAGGGGAACCCCGCACCCAAATTAAATAAAAAAGGCGTGGGGCCCCAGGCCCTATATACTCTGAACAGCAGTATACAGGCGGTCCCCGGGTTACAAACAAGATAGGGACTGTAGATTTGTTCTTGTATCTTTTGCATACCATCACCAATTACGATAGTTGATTTTGGTAAGTGCAACACCCGGTGGATATAGGTAAGTCTCCTACTTATCAGACCACCATGACCTCTTTAGTTAAAAAGATAGGTCAGGTGGGACTTTGTTAGGACCATGATCTTGGGTCTTAACTAGTTAGAGGTGGGTGATCCAGGAATGGTTCCGCCAGAGTGGATATAAGGAAAAAATGAAAAGAACAATACCATTGCGTAATTCCATTTTATTAAAAAATATTTTAAAACAATGGGCCAAGTGGCACTGGAGGTGACAGGCTCTGCAATGTTTGGTGGAGTGAGGACAGCCGTATCGCTTGCTTCCGCTTGTTGCGAGCAGCATGCGTTCCACCGCCTAGTCAGTCGAAACCGGAAGTGGCCAGAAGGTATGTGTGACCGGATATGCCTAGATGTACGTTTCGTCATGTGACATCATCAGGAAGCATCTAAGGAAGCATCGTCAGGACACTTCCTGATGACGTCACATGACGAAACATACGTCAAGGCATATCCGGTCATGCATACCTTCCGGCCACTTCCAGTTTCGAGTGACTAGGCGGTGGAACGCATGCCGCTTACAACAAGCAGAAGCAAGTGATACGGCTGTCCACACTCCACCTAAAATGACAGAGCCTGTCACCTCCAGTGCCGAGGAAAGGCACTTACAAAGTAAGTGGCCACTTGGCCCATTGGTTTTAAATATTTTTGAATAAAACAGAATTACGCAATGGTATTGTTTTTTTCATTTTTTTCCTGATATCCACTCTGGCGGAACCATTCCTGGATCACCCACCTCTAACTAGTTAAAAGCCAAGATCATGGTCTTAACAAAGTCCCACCTGACCTTTCTTTTTAATTAAAGAGGTCATGGTGGTCTGGTAAGTAGGAGACTTACCTATATCCACCAGGTGTTGCACTTACCAAAATCAACTATCATTATTGGTGATGGTGTGAAAAAGATACAAATACATCACTCAATATATGGACACATATTTCTATATATTTCTATATGCATTTGTTTGCTTGTTCATTATGCACTTAGCACTTTTTTAAATTGTTTGTGATATTGTGTTCTAATGCACATGATGTTCTAGCAGTCCAGAGCATTCCACACACCTGTGGTGACCTGGTTTGATTTGTTTACAATCAGGTGTATGGTTAGTCTGCTGAGAGCACTATTTACTTGCTGGCTGTTTTACTGATGCACACTTTGTTCTCACAGTATTCGTTTGATATGTTAATTATGACGGTATGTTTATAGTATTATTCACTTATACTATGCGGTATAGAGCACATGCACTTCATGGTTATATTTATATGTCTAGCGCACCCTTATCATTATACACCCCCCAGGAGTCGTTTGTAGGTCGGATGTTTGAAAATAGGGGACCGCCTGTATATATTATATGGCCTGCCCTATACACTCTGCGGAAAATTGGGCCTTAGGTGTTGGTGGTACGAGAACATTGTAAGCCCTCACAGTTACTCTTGGTGGGCGCTGGAACGGGCCCTGCTGTGAAATATTATATCAAGAATTGTAATTACATGCCCCTGTTAAACGGGGGCAGAAAAATTGGGCCTTAGGCGGTGGTGATGGTGGCACAACACTGTAAAGCCTCACAGGTACTCTTGTTGAGTGCTGGAACGGGTCCTGCTGTGAAATATTAGAGCAAAAATTGTAATTACATGCCCCTGTAAAACAGGGGCAGAAAAATTGGGCCTGTGGTGGTGGTGGTGCCACAAAACTGTAAGCCCTCACAGTTACTCTTGGTGGACGCAGGAACGGGCCCTGCTGTGAAATATTAAATCAAAAATTGTAATTATATGCCCCTGTTAAACAGGGGCAGAAAAACTGGGCCTTAGGCAGTGGTGGTGCCACAACACTGTAACCCCTCACAGATACTCTTGTTGGGCGCAGGAATAGGCCCTCTTGTGAAATATTAGATCAAAAATTGGAATTACAATACAGTGCAGCCGTAGTGCAGTTGCTACTACTTTTTTTGTGGTGTACACAGTACACAATACAGTGCAGCTGTAGTGCAGTTGCTACTACTTTTCTGGTGGTGTACACAGTACACAATACAGTGTAGTGCAGTGTTGCAAAACAAAATATACATCCAAGGAAAATATATGTCCAGAAGGCCACCAAGGAGAGGCAGACGCTCACAGGCCACTAAAAGATTTAGGACACATATGATTTGGGTTAAATAAGAGCTCTTTGACCATGAGTGAAAGCTTTAACACAATAACAACATTTATTGGTGAGTAGTTGAAAGTCCATCTAATACACAACCATCTATCTATAGTCTACACCAAGGAAGGAAATATTAGGTTAAAATAAGAGAATTACATGAGTATATTCCTTAAAACATTCATCTACAAATATATTTAGTTACAAGTAAAATGCAGACCTTTCCCATAATTACCCTTTGCACCAAGGTTCTATTCTGATGGTTGCTCTTCCAAAAAAGTGTGTGTTTCCCTCCCATCTAGTCTGTGTATATTATTACATGCTAATGTTTTATTGGTTGGCATAGCATGGCTCTGATTGGGGAGCTTCCATATTCCTGGTTAAGGACTGGCTACATCTCCAATCCCTATACTTTGCATAAGTCAGCCCCCTTTAAGGCAAATCCTTGTGACTATTCTGAGCAGGAGATTAACTTGAATTTTCCCGGGAAGTTACGGGTTGGCATCCCTTCATTGCATATCCCAGCATGGGAACCTTTGAAGTGAGTATGTGTCAAACAATGAGGTTTGGATCCCATTGTTTGTATACACAAGCCTTGGCACCGACTTGTCTGGTCTATCAGAGATTTCTGTGAAGGCAATATGTTCCACCCTACATAGATACAAGCTAAATTAAATATATTCAAAATTAAAATATTTTACAGCTATTAATGGAGATTTCACATAAACTCATAATGCAACAAGTCCATTGGCAACAGCACTTGAAAGACCCACATCAAAGAAAAAGGCGGACTTCTCCTTGCTCCTCATCTAGGATCTCCAACCCTACTATACCTCCAATCCTCTCGAAAACATGCACTGAGAGGAATGAAGGTATAGCAATAGGTGTCCCAAGTACTTGCAGCCAATCTGCTAGCAGTACACCACCATCTGATTTTAGCAGGCAAATTTCCCTACCCCAGTTGCTAAACCGTAAAAATAAATTCGGCCCCAGCCATCCACATGCTCAGCGTCTGAATGGTTGCTTGACAAAATTACTAGCACTGCAACTACTGCCTTTTCAGCTGGTAGACTCTGCCCCCTTTCGTGAATTTGTTGAATGTGCTGTACCTCAGTTGCAGGTTCCAAAACGCCATTTATTTTCACGGAAGGCCATTCCAGCTCTCCACTGGCATGTGGGAGGCAATGTTTTTGTCTTGTTGGACAGGGTGGTCAGCAGTAAGGTGTATATTACAGCTGACTCATGGTCTAGCAGGCATGGGCAGGGATGTTACCTTTCCTTCATTGCACACTGGGTAACTCTGCTGGCAGCTGGGAAGGATGTAGGACAGGGTTCAGTATTGTTGGAGCTTGTTCCACCACCACGCCTCTAAAATTCTAGCCGTGATTCTGCCACAGCTCTCTCCTTCACCCCCTCCTCTTCTTCTTCCTCTATGGCCTCTTCTGCAGATTTGTTCTCTGAACCAGCGGTGCTCCGTAAGCGTTCAAGGGGCAATGCAAGCACTCAGGCAAAAAGATGCCATGCAGTGCAGGAGTTGGTCTGCTTAGGGGACAGGAGCCACACTGGGGCAGAGATTCTGTCAGCTCTGCAGGGGCAGGCTCAGAGGTGGTTGACACCACGTCAGCTTCAGCCAGGAATAGTTGTATGCGACAATGGCACCAACCTTCTCTCCGGGACACTTGACCCATGTTGCATGTTTGGCACACATCCTGAATTTGGTGGTGCAGCAGTTCTTGAGCAGGTACCCAGGCTTACAAGATCTCCTGAGGCAGGCCAGAAAAGTCTGTGGTCATTTCCACTGGTCATACAATGCCAGTGCATTGTATGACCAGTGGAAATGACATTGAAAGGGAATGCAACCTGCCCACCATCCGCCTCATTTGTGACAGGTGGAACTCAACGTTGGCAATGCTGCAGTGGCTGCACACGCAGCAGAGGGCCATCAATGAGTACCCATGTGAGTATGGCACCAGGACAGGGTCAGGGGAGCTCAGCTTCTTTTCACCATGCCAGTGGCTACTGGTCAAGGATGCCTGCACTGTCCTGTCACCATTTGAGGAGGCCATGAGGATGGTGAGCAGCAACAATGCATGCATCAGTGATACTGTCCCTCTTGTCCTTCTGCACAGCGACACAGGAGGGAGGGGCCTCCTGTGTCGCCGTGCATGGCGGCTCAGACCGGTGGACAGGCCTTGATAGCAGTTCGCGTCTATCGTTTTCCCTCTCCGACTCGGGGGGGTTCTTCACTCACGGCTGTCACAAAGGTCATCTTCAGGGCGGGAGAGAGAGAATTTTGTTATGAAGTCTCGCTGAGGAGCTTTGGAGATCACAGTACCATCCCCACTTTATTGGAAACAGCTGACCCATCTGATGTGCCCTGCGAGGTTTCTCTATATACAGGCTTCCCATGATCCTCTGTAGTGGGGGATCGTGGGCTTCTGGTAAGCAGTAACCCCTTACTTACCGGTGGTGGATTTCCTCACAAGTTTTTTCTACTATTTGCAAAAGTGGCACCATATATGGTTGGACTTTTTAATCATGGGGGATAAGGCCATTCAGGTCCTTTTGGACACTCACTGTGGTTTTACATAATTTTTGTTTATACTGTCACTAGGATTATTGGTGTATTATTTCCACATGATTAGGTGGGGTTATCTAATATTTAATTGTTTGTAATTCCTTAAGCACATTTTGTATTTATATTCATTCACCAGGTATATGACCGATCTTATGATTGGTCAGTGTATGAGAATACAATCTAATTTCATGTATAGCGCGATTCTAGGTTTTTTAATTTTTTGTGTACTGTGTTTATGGTATACAGGAGAATTGCTGCTGTTTTTCACGTGTTTATCCATTTGTTAATATTGAATGGGTTTTATTTTCTTTTTCTTGCCTTACCCTAGCGCAGTTTGAGTTTCCCTTTTTCCTGCCTATGCTGAGTGACTATCCTATTCCTCCTCAATCTTGACGATGCTAGCTTCCAACAATATAGAAGTCTAATAGCAGCTATGGGTGCACTGTATGTATTGTGTACTGTGTACACCACCAGAAAAGTAGTAGCAACTGCACTAGGGATGCAGGGTATTGTGTACACCACCAGATGTCTAATAACAACTATGGGTGCACTGTATGTATTGTGTACTGTGTACACCACCAGAAAAGTAGTAGCAACTGCACTAGGGGTGCACGGTTTGTGTACACCACCAGAAGTCTAATAGCAACTATGGGTGCACTGTATGTATTGTGTACCTTGTACACCACCAGAAAAGTAGTAGCAACTGCACTATGGGTGCACGGTACTGTGTACACCAACAGAAGTGTAATAACAACTATGGGTGCACTGTATGTATTGTGTACACCACCAGAAAAGTAGTAGCAACAGCACTATGGGTGCACGGTACTGTGTACTGTGTACACCACCTGAAGTATATTGGAAAAAGTACACCAGGAATGGCCTGCAGTCAGATATAGGCTTGGCTACACTGGATGCAATATATATACATATATATATATATATATATATATATACATATACATACACACACGAGACTGGCTGTATACATATATATATATATATATATATATATATATATATATATATATATATATATATATATATATATTAAATACACTACAGCTAACTGAATAACCTGCCTGCCTGAAGTATATTAGAAAAAGTACACCAGGAATGGCCTGCAGTCAGATATAGCTAAACTGGATATATATATATATATATATATATATATATATATATATATATATATATATATATATATATATATACAGTCAGGTCCATAAATATTGGGACATTGACACAATTCGAATCTTTTTGGCTCTATATACCACCACAATGGATTTGAAATTAAACAAACAAGATGTGCTTTAACTGCAGACTTTCAGCTTTAATTTGAGGGCATTTACATCCAAATCAGGTGAACGGTGTAGGAACTACAACAGTTTGTATATGTGCCTCCCAAAAGTAATGGGACAATTGGCTGCTCAGCTGTTCCATGGCCAGGTGTGTGTTATTCCCTCATTATCCCATTTACAAGGAGCAGATAAAAGGTGCAGAGTTCATTTCAAGTGTGCTATTTGCATTTGGAATCTGTTGCTGTCAACTCTTAATATGAGATCCAAAGAGCTGTCACTATCAGTGAAGCAAGCCATCATTAGGCTGAAAAAACAAAACAAACCCATCAGAGAGATAGCAAAAACATTAGATGTGGCTAAATCAACTGTTTGGAACATCCTTAAAAAGAAAGAATGCACCGTGAGCTCAGCAACACCAAAAGACCCGGAAGACCACGGAAAACAACTGTGGTGGATGACCGAAGAATTCTTTCCCTGGTGAAGAAAACACCCTTCACAACAGTTGGCCAGATCAAGAACACTCTCCAGGAGGTAGGTGTATGTGTGTCAAAGTAAACAATCAAGAGAAGACTTCACTAGAGTGAATACAGAGGGTTCACCACAAGATGTAAACCATTGGTGAGCCTCAAAAACAGGAAGGCCAGATTAGAGTTTGCCAAACAACATTTAAAAAAGCCTTCACAGTTCTGGAACAACATCCTATGGACAGATGAGACCAAGATCAACTTGTACCAGAGTGAATTGAAGAGAAGAGTATGGAGAAGGAATGGAACTGCTCATGATCCAAAGCATACCACCTCATCAGTAAAGCATGGTGGTGGTAGTGTCATGGCGTGGGCATGAATGGCTGCCAATGGAAATGGTTCTCTTGTATTTATTGATGATGTGACTGCAGGCAAAAGCAGCAGGATGGATTCTGAAGTGTTTTGGGCAATATTATTTGCTCATATTCAGCAAAATGCTTCAGAACTCATTGGACGGCACTTCACAGTGCAGATGGACAATGACCCGAAGCATACTGTGAAAGCAACCAAAGAGTTTTTTAAGGGAAAGATGTGGAATGTTAAGCAATGGCCAAGTCAATCACCTGACCTGAATCCGATTGAGCATGCATTTTACTTGCTGAAGACAAAACTGAAGGGAAAATGCCCCAAGAACAAGCAGGAACTGAAGACAGTTGCAGTAGAGGCCTGGCAGAGCATCACCAGGGATCAAACCCAGCGTCTGGTGATGTCTATACGTTCCAGACTTCAGGCTGTAATTGACTGCAAAGGATTTGCAACCAAGTATTAAAAAGTGAAAGTTTAATGGATGATTGTTAATCTGTCCCATTACTTTTGTTCCCTTAAAAAGAGGGAGGCACATATACAAACTGTTGTAATTCCTACACCGTTCATCTGATTTGGATGTAAATACCCTCAAATTAAAGCTGAAAGTCTGCAGTTAAAGCACATCTTGTTAGTTTCAAAAAGATTAGAATTGTGTCGATGTCCCAATATTTATGGACCTGACTGTATATATATATATATATATATATACGAGACTGTCTGTATATATATAGTAAATACACTGCAGCTAACTGAAGCTTGCCTGCCTGAAGTATATTAGAAAAAGTACACCAGGAATGGCCTGCAGTCAGATATAGCTATATATAGCTAAACTGGATGCAGTGGATATGTATTTATACAAGACTGTCTGTATATATATATATATATTAAATACACTGCAGCTAACTGAATAACCTGCCTGCCTGCCTGCTCAATCTAAATGGCACACTCTCTCTCTGTCCATGCCAACAACACACTACATGGAGCCGACGTGCAGGCAGCCTTATATAGTGTGGGTCGTGAACTTAGTCCCCCTGAGCCATGATTGGCAAAAGACACCCTGCCTTTGGCCAATTATGGCTCTCTTAGCTGAGGGCGTTGGGATTGGCCAAAGCATGCAGGTCATGGTGCATGCTTTGGGCAATCATCATACAGCAATGCACTGCGCTCCCTCAGTGCATTATGGGGCGTTACGAGGTGCTCGAATTTAGCGTGAACGCCCCATAATGTTCGGTTTTCGACAAACAGGGCAAGCAGCCAATGTTCGAGTCGAACACATGTTCTACCGAACATAAAGCTCATCCCTATCCAATATGAACAAATGCACCAAAGTATCACTGGGACAAAAGGTCTGTATGTGTGGACACAGCACTCGGTAGGGATTAGCTCAGGCATGTTCGGATATGAGTCTGAACCCACATGGACTATCCCTTCAGGAAGCTGTCAAAACAGGCAGCCAATCACAGCTGGTAAAGGCATTCCCGGCACTGGAGCTGCATGTATACCGCCCCCCTTGTATACATGTGGCTGTGGGGCAGGGAATCCCCCCACTGCCTATGATTGGCTGTCAGCTTTTATAGCTTCCTGGCTGGGTAGCTCAGGCAGGTTCTGACTCATGTCCAAACACGCAGGAGCTCATCTCTAGCACTGAATCAGTGCAAATCATTACTGAGGACGGGTTCACACTGGTACGACAGGACTGTTGTACGACTGTCATCCTACTTTGCCCTGCGACATCGATCCTACATCGATTCTACTTTGGTCCTACTTCCATCTGACTTGAATGAACAGGATACGATTTTGCTCTGACTGCTCTGACTTTGAGATAGTCCAACTTCTCCTTTGACCAATCAAAACAATCCCAGTGTGACATAAATTCCTTTTCCTGCTGCTGTAATCACCATGTCGGATGTCACAAGTCGGATGGTTAGGACGAGGATCCGACTTTGATCCAACTTCAATGATATTGAATGGGCTGAGAACAGACCAAAGTTGGACCAAAGTAGTGCAGAAACCTTTTCTAAAGTTGGACCGACTTGTATTGGACCAGTTAAGAAGGTTCTCATAGGGAACTATTGATTTGTACACGTCATGCGACATGTGCTCCCAAAGTTGGAGAGTATGTCGCATCAGTGTGAACTGGGCCTGAATGTCAACCACTTGTGTCTGGCAATGTGTTATCCAACACTAGAAAATCAACCATAGAAGCTGTACAAGTTGTTGGCTGAATTTTGCAAAGATTAGGGCAGATGTCTATGTAGTTGTTCCAATACAAATATACAGTATCCACCACTGATGCTGTAAGTCAATTCAGGCAAACAAAAGCATGACTACAGGATAAATAGGATACGTTTAGGCTGTAGCTGATTCGATGAGGTCATTGGTTCACAGAGGTATCCACCCAGCTCTGAAAAGAGAGAGGAAGCCAAAGAGCCTCATGCAGACACTACAAGGCTTTCCAGTCTCTGCATTATCAATTAACTTGGGACCATGATCCTCACCCACGTGTGTGAGCCCACCAAATAGCTGTCACCTGTACAAGCCAATCATCTGCAGCTGGGGCATTCCCTGCCCAGCATTTGCAAGTATACAAAGTGTTTGTAAGTGTCTCCAGCTTCTTTCCGCTTTTCTCAACAATTGACTTTCAGTGTTGTATATTTACTGCATTCATTTCCAGCCTCCTTTTAACTACATCATATTTCAAGTGGTGTAACCACACTATGATGGTTCTTTTATGCTGTTAGAAGATGATTCACTTGATGGATATTACAACTGTTTATGATACCATTACAGCTGGCAGTATACTCTGGTTCCTTGACACAGCCGTGGATGTTTGCACACTACTTGTGAAAGGCACGTTTTTTGCATAAGGTGCTCTGCATTACAAACCGTTCAGTACTAATTTACATCTTTTCAGTGTGTTGTACTTGATTTATCCATATGTTGGATTTGGTCTGCTTATATTAAAACTTGCATACCGTTAGATATGAACATTGATCCCTCACACTGAAGCATCCAGCAGGTTTACAGTATTTATCTTCAGTTTATCTACACCAAGAAAAGCTCACCTGTGTAACAGTGAGCTATGTATATTAGCTAACCTAAAGCTGACCATACACTAGTAGATTTTCAAATGAATGTTGGTACAAAACATTTGATCGTGCAAACATTTTTGTCAATACATTTACTGACATGACAAATGTAGTTCAAAAGTACTTAAAAAAACTGCTTTTAACATTTGATTTTGGAGTAAATGGACATTTAGTTGAAATGTGTTCTTTGGGAAACATTTTCCATCCTGCCCTTTCTAATTTTCTGATCACTGCGGTTGAAAATGAACGCTGATTAGACCCCATTAACAATTATAAAACTACATGAATAAAATATTTCAAGTGAAACTCTACTACTGTATGCTCAACCATACTTAACACACACTGTTTAATTTACATTTTGTCTTCAATTTCTTTATATGGGTGATGGCACTATAATCTAAGTACTTTTTAGCTAATCAATCTAAAGCTGTCACTTGACCCAACTCTTTCCCAGCCTGTCTGCAGGGAAACATAAGCAGGAGGAGCTTCTAGTCCTCTGCTACTAGTCATATGTTTAAATTAAAAATAAAAAAATAAATACTAATAAACTGTTTTAAATTGTCATACAAATATATATTTGAAATTAAATCGTTATTATTTTTTGGCAATAACATGGTGTGGGCAGATTCCTGTCAGTCACAGGCTGTGTCACGCCCCTCCAGCCTGGTTCATAGAATAAGAGGGAGGTGAGGTCTCCATCAATCCATAGTTTTGAAAGTGGTCCCAATAACCCCACCAGGTGAAGAGAATCATACAGTGCTTTGAAAAGTATTCATACCCCTTGACATTTTTCACATTTTGTCATGTTACAACCAAAAATGTGAATGTATTTTATTGGGATTTTAGACCAACACAAAGTGGCAAATAATTGTGAAGTGGAAGAAAAATGATAAATGATTTTATTTTTTTTTTACAAATAAATATCTGAAAAGTGTGGTGTGCATTTGTTTTTAGCCCCCTTTACTCTGATTCCCCTTACTAAAATCTAGGGAAACCAATTGCTTTCAGAAGTCACCTAATTAGTAAATAGAGTCCACCTGTGTGTAATTTAATCTCAGTATAAATACAGCTGTTCTGTGAAGCCCTCAGAGGTTTGTTAGGGAACCTTATTGAACAAACAGCATCATGAAGGCCAAGGAACACACCAGACAGGTCAGGGATAAAGTTGTCGAGAAGTTTAAAGCAGGGTTAGGTTATAAAAAAATATCCCAAGCTTAGAACATCTCACGGAGCGCTGTTCAATCCATCATCTGTACAACTGCAAACCTACCAAGACATGGCCTCCACCGGGCAAGGAGAGCATAGAAAAGCAGCCAAGAGGCCCATGGTAGCTCTGTAGGATCTTCAGAGATCCACAGCTCAGGTGGGAGAATGTGTCCACAGGACAACTATTAGTGTGCACTCCACAAATTTAGCTTTTTATAGAAGAGTGGCAAGAAGAAAGCCTTTGTTGTGTCACATACTTTGGGCTGCAGGAGAACCATTCCCTGGAGAACTCTGTGTTTTAAAGCGTTCTTAAGTTATCCAGAGCTGGTCACTAATTGCTTTTGGCTTCTTATGCATACGTTAGTCCTATGGGGGAGATAGACTGTCTAAGGTGGTCATTGTTATGATCATAGGATTAGCTCTACTGTCTAAGGTGATCTTTGTCTGAGATAATGGGAGTAGCCCTTATCTGATGGTTTGCTGTATAAATTCAGTGTGTTTCTAAAAATAAAGCAGTTCATTTTCTGTTGTACTCTGAGACTGGTGTTGTCTGGTCCTTGGGGTTACTATAGCCAGATCCATTGGTCTCATGTTCCGGGACTTGGGAAGCAGCTTTTGGCGGAAATACCCAACAGGGTGTCCAGACTCCATCAAATTTGGTTGGCAGCGGTGGGATGCTTTCTTGTGCCTGGAACATCCAAACCACCAACGGGACCTTGTCGGATGGATCTTTGCTACTCCAGCCTTAAGCAAAGCACACTCAAGGATCTGCTGCAATCAAGGGACAGAACGCCAGCAACAAGTCAAAGGCCACCCTAATTGCTGAGTTGGTGGAGAGTGACCAGGCCAGGGACCAAAGCAGAGGGACAGCTATAGAGGGGTGCGGGATGGCCGAGCTCCAGCGAGAGATCCAGTAGTGGCTGTCGCTATACAAAACCACTCCCCCCCAAGAGGTGATCACCCGGATAACTGCAGACATGACACATCTGAAAATGCTTGCGGTTCAGAAGGAAATCAGGGGTACTGCAGATGCAAAGTGAGGTAGCCGGAAAAAACTTCCCTACGCAGCATTCCAACCCCTCCAGGATGGGGTGGAGGAAATCGATTGGTACCTTAAAGTCTTCGAGACCCAGAGCGATCTCCAGGAAATTGACAAAACTGACTGGGTAGACAAAGCAGCGGAACTAGCCGACAGAGTATATGGATACCCGGAGATCCCACCAACCAGAGCCTCGCGGCATATCCAGACCACTGCCAGCACCTGCCCATATCCATCCATCCGCCTGGCAGTCAGTCACCATCTATACCCATTAAGAAGACCAGGCCTCGCTCTTATGGGTGTAATAAAATGGGACACCAATGAGCTAACGGTCCTCGGAATGTCAACGCCACTTAATGTAACCATGCTGTCCCTGGCCCAGCCCGAGCGGCCACTCATTACCTGGAAGCTGCCTCACCATCTACCTCAACTAGCTGGAGTGAAGAGGAATTTGGGCTACTCCATGAGGTGAACCCTATACAAGCTGCTGCCGATGACAACCGCAGGCATCACTGGGTGAATGGGTGACCCGCCCAGGGACTTAGGGACAGCGGAGCTACTATTACTTTGGTGCAAGCCAGGATGGTTACAATGACTGGGAAAACCGGGAGGTCCATAGCTGTGCGAGTGGCTGGAGGCAAAGATTTACGCATCCCTACCGCCTAAGTGCATATGGATTGGGGCTCATTATACAGACACGTGGAAGTTGGCGTTATAAGAGATATACCCTCAGATGTTCTTCTTGGAAATGATTTAAGACATCTTTCTTCAACTTTCCATGTGGATTTATCCCAAGAAGCCTTTCCTGTGACCACCCGGGAGCAAGAAAGGCGAGCGGAGGAGGCACTTGTTGATGGGACCCAGGTGAGGCCTAACTTCCCTAAGCTTGACCAGACTGTACCCCCCTTTACCTAGGATTAGAAAGGGAATGGATAGAGTGGGATCGGGAATTACTTCATTGGGTGACTGAAGGGAAGGCACTAAGCGACAGCTGGTCATGCCGCAGAAATATTGGTGCAACCTGCTTAGCATCGGACATGACATTCCCCTATCTGGTCCCTTTGGAGTAACCAAAACCGTTCACCGTTTGACTCAGCTATTCTTCTGGCCAGGGATAACTGGGGATATTAGACAGTATTGTCGTACCTGTGATACTTGTCAGTGTGTGGAAAAGAATGGCAACCGATCTAAAGCTCCTTTGTACCCCCTACCGATCATAGCTGAGCCCTTTAGCCAGATAGCCATAGACCTGGTAGGACCGTTAGCCCGACCCAGTCCCTCTGGGAAGAGATATATCTTGACGGTGGTGGATTATGCTACTTGTTACCCGAAGGCAGTTCCTCTGACAAACATCCATGCAGAGACAGTAATGGAGGCCCTGCTCCGAATCTTTGCCAGGGTGGGTTTCCCTCAGGAGATTATCTCAGACCAAGGCACTTAGTTTACTGTGGACCAAACCCGGCAGTTGTGGAAGCTCTGTGGAATTAAGCCTATACAGAGTTCTCCCTACCACCCCCAGACTAACGGACTATGTGAGCGGTTCAATGGAACGCTGAAGCAATTACTGCGGATGTTCGCAACTTCTCACTGGGATTGGGAGAAATTTATGCCACACCTCCTGTTTGCTTACAGGGACATACCGCAGGAATCTACGGGGTTCTCCCCATTTGAATTATTGTATAGGAGATGGGTGAGGGGGCCACTAGATCTACTTAGAGCCCATTGGGAAGGAGGTGTAGGGGCTGAAGAGACCTCTGTGGTAGGGTATGTACTAGTGTTCAGGGACCCTGAAGGAACACACGGACACTGTACGGGAGAACCTTCAGACTGCACAGAGGCAGCAGAGGAGATAGCTGCCATATGTGCTCCAGACGGGGAATATTCCGAGAACCTTCCCCTGCCAGAGCTACCTGTGAGAGATAGGGACAGAGCAGATGTAGAGACAGTGAGGTTAGATGGGCAGCTAGAGCCGGAGCAGCAGGACCGGCCAGGCTGGTCCTTTAGGCAGCGTCAGGACATATTTTCCACTAAGCCTGGATACACTACTATGGCAGTACACCGAGTGGAAACCCCGGGACAGCAACCTATCCAGCAAGCGGCTTACCAGGTACCTGAGTCAGTGAGAGAGGGTATGAAGCAGGAGGTGGCCTCTTCAGAATCATTAGCATAGAGGTTGCATGTCATATTAGAAACTATTAGGAAGGAACTAAAGCAAAGAGCAGATACGTTGAATCTGCATTCTAATGCCACAGTTCCAGTGCCACACCACAGTTCCTGCCAGTGAGAAGCTTTTTTTCCAGGCTAGTTGGACAACAGCTGGAAAATCTACCTATAGTATGACCGCAGATCTTATCTTCATTCATCTGGAGACATCTCCATTAACCACTTTATGACCGCTTACCGCATATAATGCGACAGGGTGGCCACTCTGCGCCAGCTCATGTACCTAGTACATGATCTGACACTTCTGGTTCTGGGACGCATGCTGCCGGTGACCCGCTCCCACTGTGATCACACAGAGCGGTAGCCAAGCAGCGTGTACCACGGACTCGATGTCCACCGGCAACTGCAGATTGTTTAGTACACAGGCAGAATGGCGATCTGCCCATGTTAAAAAGGCAGGCTGCCGTTCTGTCAGTAGGGAAGACATTGATCCTGTGTTTCTGCTAAGCAAGATTTATGCCTTCCCTTAGTAGAAGCACCTCTCACACAGTAACCAAGCACTGGCTAGAAACACATTTAACCCTTTGCTTGCCCCTGCTGTTAACCCCTTCCCTGCCAGTGTCATTAGTACAGTGATAGTGCATACTTTTCAGCACTGATCACTGTATTAGTGTCACTGGTTCCCAAAAAAGTGTCAAAAGTGTCAGTTAGTGTCCGATTTGTCTGCCGCAATATCGCAGTCCTGCTATAAGTCGCTGATCGCTGCCATTACTAATAAAAAATGAAATAAATAAATAAATAAAAATATCCCTTGTTTTTACAGTAGATGCTATAACGTTTGCCTGATGAAGGAGCACGCGTGCTCCGAACATGAGCGCTACAGCCACGCCCCCTGCTCTACAGCATCTGACGTATCCATTCCCTCCGCTGACTGAGGGAATCCCATACCTCGGAGCTACGGACGCCACTGGAAGCGGCCGGCGTCTGACCCCTCCACAGCCCAGCGGACTACCAGATGTGACTTCATGATGTTTAGGAGTACCTCTTCATGCCTGTTTTTATCTCTTAAATGTGAGTGCATATTTAAACACTATTAAAGCCTTGTTTTATACACATTACTACCCTTAGAGCGGCGCTGCTCTTTTTTTCTCTGCTTGGCTGCAGTAGTTCTGCTCCCAATTACTTTTGTTTAGATGACTGAATCATTTTCCAGGAAGGAAATAGGAAAAAGGAAACTTTATTATCAAACCCACACTTCCAATTAGCAAATGTTCTGGTTCTCTTATTTACCTTCTGGTTTATTGTAATATCCTGCTGGGGAGGGCCATTTCTCATACACCCCCCCTATAAAAATAGGGCCACACTTTCCTTAAGCTGCCAATCACCTTGCCAGAACCACCACATCAGGCATTCCTGTGCTGGACATGAGCGAACTAGGTGATGCTTTAAACAGACAGAGCACACCATCTGCATGTTTTTAAGAGAAAGCCTGCCGAGGGTTGCCACTAGGAACAAGGGAGGAAAACTAACAGCAGGATCACCAGATATTTTTTCTTCACAGGAATGAAGAATAGTAATACAGTAAGAGCCAAGCCTTACAAATAGAGAAAGTACAGTTGATACACAAATGATTACAGCATAGCGGCTTCCAAAGAAATAGGACCAACAAGAACTTAACAACTTTATGCCTCATAAGAGGCATAAAAGAAACATATACTAGAAATTCAAAAAGGAAGTAAACAGGGTCACTTTTCCAGCGCTTAGGTGCCAAAATAGTCTTAAATAAACTAAGCAGCTGCTATATTAGTACAAAACATTATAAAGGGTAAGCAAAAAAGATCAAATGAATAGTCCTTCAAGCTTAAGCAGCGCTAAACATTTAAAACACAATAAATCTAATGATAGTATGTGAATGCAGGTGAGGAAAAATTCTGAATATCTGTGTGACAGTTCATATAAAAGACATCAGCTGTATGGACGTTCGACCATCACCACACCAAGTGATTCTGATCCCCTTAGGAGTTGCACTCACCGAATTCCCAATAAACAATCGCCTTTGCATATATGTTAAGCCTTTGCGATCACTGCCAAAAAGACATCATCCCGGAACTCCAATATCGATCAACCAAAAGGATATCAAACGATCTGGTCCTATGATTCGAGCAGACCAAGCAAGCCAAAATCCTTTCATACAGCTTGGGCACAAGGAAGGAAAAGAATCCTTACATAGTTACATAGTTACATAGTAGGTGAGGTTGAAAAAAGACACAAGTCCAACCTATGTGTCTGATTATGTGTCAGTATTGCATTATATATCCCTGTATGTTGCGGTCATTCAGGTGCTTATCTAATAGCTTCTGAAAGCTATCAATGCTCCCCGCTGAAACCACCACCTGTGGAAGGGAATTCCACATCCTTGCCGCTCTTACAGTAAAGAACCCTCTACGTAGTTTAAGGTTAAACCTCTTTTCTTCTAATATTAATGAGTGGCCGCGAGTCTTGTTAAACTCTCTTCTGCGAAAAAGTTTTATTTCTATTGTAGGGTCCCCAGTATGGTATTTGTATATTGAAATCATATCCCCTCTCAAGCGTCTCTTCTCCAGAGAGAATAAGTTCAGTGCTCGCAACCTTTCCTCATAACGAAGATCCTCCAGATCCTTTATTAGCTTTGTTGCCCTTCTTTGTACTCGCTCCATTTCCAGTACATCCTTCCTGAGGACTGGTGCCCAGAACTGGACAGCATACTCCAGGTGCAGCCGGACCAGAGTCTTGTAGAGTGGGAGAATTATTGTTTTATCTCTGGAGTGGATCCCCTTTTAAATGCATGCCAATATTCGGCTTGCTTTGTTAGCAGCAGCTTGGCATTGCATGCCATTGCTGAGCCTATCATCTACTAGGACCCCCAGGTCCTTTTCCATCCTAGATTCTCCCAGAGGTTCTCCCCCTAGTGTATATATTGCATTCATATTTTTGCCACCCAAATGCATTATTTTACATTTTTCTACATTGAACCTCATTTGCCATGTAGTTGCCCACCCCATTAATTTGTTCGCATCTTTTTGCAAGGTTTCCACGTCCTGCAGAGAAGTTATTGCCCTGCTTAGCTTAGTATCATCTGCAAATACAGAGATTGAAGTGTTTATCCCATCCTCCAGGTAGTTTATGAACAAATTAAATAGGATTGGTCCCAGCACAGAACCCTGGGGAACCCCACTACCCACCCCTGACCATTCCGAGTACTCCCCATTTATCACCACCCTCTGAACTCGCCCTTGTAGCCAGTTTTCAATCCATGTACTCACCCTATGGTCCATGCCAACGGACCTTATTTTGTACAGTAAACGTTTATGGGGAACTGTGTCAAATGCTTTTGCAAAATCCAGATACACCATGTCTACGGGCCTTCCTTTATCTAGATGGCAACTCACCTCCTCATAGAAGGTTAAAAGATTGGTTTGGCAAGAACGATTCTTCATGAATCCATGCTGATTACTGCTAATGATACTGTTCTTATTACTAAAATCTTGTATATAGTCCCTTATCATCCCCTCCAAGAGTTTACATACTATTGATGTTAGGCTCACTGGTCTGTAATTCCCAGGAATGTATTTTGGGCCCTTTTTAAATATTGGTGCTACATTGGCTTTTCTCCAATCAGCTGGTACCATTCCAGTCAGTAGACTGTCTGTAAAAATTAGGAACAACGGTCTGGCAATCACTTGACTGAGTTCCCTAAGTACCCTCGGATTCAAGCCATCTGGCCCCGGTGATTTATTAATGTTAAGTTTCCCGAGTCTAATTTTAATTCTGTCCTCTGTTAACCATGGAGGTGCTTCCCCTGTTGTGTCATGAGGATAAACACTGCAGTTTTGGTTACTGAAGCCCCCGATTCACTCGTGAAGACTGAGGAGAAGAATAAATTCAATACCTTCGCCATCTCCCCATCCTTTGTAACAAGATGTCCTTCCTCATTCTTTATGGGGCCAATATGGTCTGTCCTCCCTTTTTTACTGTTTACTTACTTAAAGAATTTCTTGGGATTTTTTTTGCTCTCCTTCGCTGTGTGTCTTTCATGTTCGATCTTAGCCATCCTAATTGCACCCTTACATTTCTTGTTGCATTTTTTATAAAGTCTGAATGCTGAGTATGATCCCTCAACTCCTCATAGTTAAAACTGTAAAATTTTTATTCAAAAGAAAACCCTTCCCTTATGCCAATGCACTAACAAACATAATGTCAAAAAAGTGGTCCATTTTTTCAACTCCCTAAAACTCCCCCCCCTCCTTCTTTTCCCTTTTTTTTCTCCTTTCACCTCTGACCCTTTTCATTCTTCCTTATCTCTCTCTCTCTATTTGTATTTTTGGGGCTCCCACCCCTCTCTTTTAGTACGATACTCCAGTCTTAAACTTTGGACTCCAGTCATTTAGGCTTAACATTTCTATTTGTCATCCTGATGGTCGAGGATGAGTCAAGCACTATAGGTCCTGTAGGCATGCTATACCAATTTCTAGTATATAATAAAGGGTAAGCAAAAAAGATCAAATAAATAGTCCTTCAAGCTTAAGCAGATATAAACATTTAAAACACAGTAAATCTAATGATAGTATGTTAATCCAGGTGAGGAAAAATTTGGAATATCTGAGTGACAGTTCATATAAAAGACATCAGCTGTATGGACATTCGACCATCACCACACCAAGTGATTCCACTCCTTTTAGGGGTTGCCCTCAACCAATTCCCAATAAACAATCACCTTTGCATATGTTAAGCCTTTGTGATCACTGCCAAAAGGACATCAGCCCGGAACTCCAATATCGAGCAACCAAAGGGATATCAAATGATCTGGTCCTATGATTCGAGCAGACCAAGAAAGCCAAAATCTTTTCATACAGCTTGGGCACAAGGAAGGAAAAGAATCCTCATAGTGTTAGTGTTTTATTCAAAAGAAAACCCCTTCCCTTATGTCAATGCACTCACAAACATAATGTCAAAAAAGTCGTTCAGTATAAATATTGCACTATGTATTCAGTTCTGATATTCTCACCACCTCTCATGGAGATATGATCGTCTGTGGTGGTTCCCGTGAGGAGATCGGAGCCAGTGACAGATGCAGCAAGCCGTGTGGTCACGCCTAGATGTGGTCGTCATTCCGTCTTTGTCAATAGGTGTGGCCCACACGGCACGGACTTGCAACTTTATAGCCTAACAGTATTGTACATTAACCCCTTCTGCATGTCAGTGCACAATCCTCAGTGGTTCCCACCACAAAACGATCAAACTCGCACTATACAGACCTATTGGTAATATCTATCAAGGGTCAAAAAGGCATTTTCGTAAACTGGGAATGGTGGTCACCCCAACAAGCAGATCAAAGTGTCAATGCCTGTTCAAAAGGAAGCCGTTGTCACCACTCTCCCCCAGAGTTACCAAAATAAATACATGCACATACATATGAAGAGATCCACATATCAATACATGATTAGTTAATATAATGTATTTTGTGGACCTTAAGCAACAATTATACTAATAATAAAAACTTGGCATATTAGAGGACAACTACACATTAAAAAAACTCTATCCATTAACGTATATCTTTTTAGTAATGTAAGCAGTTAATTAATCGATGACCTCAAATAATTTTATACGTTATTCATTCTGCAAACATTATTATTTCAAATGTGTCAGCACCACAGAAAAAAATTGATAACCTAATATGACCCAAATTCTAAACTATTCCAAAAAACAATTATATACATTAATGGTAATAAAAAAAAACGTAGATTTGTTTAAAATTGTGATATGAGTTTTAAATAGAAAATTGATGCCAACACATTTGAATTATATTGATCCTCAAGTAGATAAAAAAATTTATAAGTGTAAATAAGATAAAAAGAACCTAAAATTATTTAATTCAAGAGGCTGGATATTAAACCTATAGAGTTAATAATATTTTGATTACCACACTTCAAACAACCTCTCTAACCCAACCCTCAAAGGGGCATCCACCCTAAATGGAAAACCAAATGGGAAGGAGGGGAGGGGGAAAGGTACCGTTCGAAGAATTCATAACAAAGGGGACCAATAAAAGGAACTGCCATATGTTCCTCATATGTTCTTTTTCACTTGTACAAACAAGCACATGTCCATTATGTTACCACACAATCCAAGACCCCTTAGCTTTCCCATTCACTAGTCGTAGCTCAGTGTAAGGTAAAACTTTAGACAGTCTACTAGAACAAGAATACAAGTATTATATACAGTTAAAGAGAAGGTTCCTACCTCCTGCTCATAGTACTCTAACAATACACCTGTAACCAGAAACATAAATTAACATGAACTAATTAACTAATCCCTTAAAGCAGCCGATGTGACTCCCTAACTACAATAAACATTATCACACATCTCAACACAGAACTCCTTCATACAATTGCAGGGTTAATTAGCACAAACAACAATGGGTGAAAGACTCTTAGAAGCTGTGACAAGTCATACTAGACTAATTTACATTATAGCAGACAACAGACAGACAGGTGGCTGGAGTTGACATTATCATCTCCTAACAGTATTTGTCCCAGCATTATGAATCAGCCACTTTTTCTTATATGGCATATACAGGGTTTCCAGAGTCTGTGTGTCCTGGGGGGACATGGGCCTGAATACAAAGTAACACCACCTCAGTGGTCCCCAGGCATACAGCTCACAAAGAGTACCATTCCCACAAATGCCAGTGCCCATAATCACAAGGCAAGAGGCTAGCACTCAGTCCTCTCCAAAAGTCTCTGTCCCGGGTAGGTCTGTCACAACTTTCTTGAGGATTTTGTCCATACTAAGAATCTCCCAGTGTTTTTTCAATATCGCCTCTACCTCCCTAAATTGGAAATGGAAGTTACTGATGAATCCCCCCTCTTGTCTCTCATCTTTGATTCTCTCTTCGTCTTCCAAACACATTGTTTGTGAAAATTGTGCCACTTGTTGAATAGTTTAATCCAGAACCTGTACTTGATATCCTTTCTCCACAAATCAGTTTATTAAGATTTCTGATTGGGCCTGATAGTCAGAGTTAAAGGTACAGTTCCTCCTGATCCGCATAAATTGACCCTTTGGTATATTTCGTAGCCAGGTTGGGTGGTGACCGCTATGTATCTTCTGTCTGAAGATTTGAAATATACTTTGGTAACTAGTTGTTTGAACTGTTTTGAAACAGTAACATCCAAATAATTCACCTGATCTTTACTGTAATGGTAATCTAATTTGATGTTATTAGGATTAGAGTTTAAAAAACTAATGAAATCCTTTATTGACTGTTCCGTGCCTGCCCAGACCAAAAACAGGTCATCAATATACCTCTTAAAAAACAGCGATTCTGTCCTCCTATGGGCATAAATAAATCCTAAGTCCATAAGTCCTCCCACTCACTCATGAAGAGGTTGGCTGAAGAGGTTGGCTAGGCGCAAATTTTGTGCCCATCGCAACCCCCCTCTTCTGAGTGTAGAAGTGACCACCGTACCACAAGTAGTTGTGTGTCAGGCAGTACTCAAGTACCAACCTTAAGAACTTCTTTTGGATATAAGGAATATCTTCCCTCTGGCTAAACACCCAGTTGAGGGCTAGCAGTGCATAGTCGTGCTGTATGATAGTGTACAACGACAATACATCTGCCGTTACCATATAAATGTCGACTCCCTCCGGGAGCTTGATTTTACTAAGACACAAAAGAAAATCCTTGGTGTCCTTAAGAAAAACTTTGGTGCTAGTCACACTAGGCTGCAAAAAAACAATCTAGGTACTGTCCCAATCTAGCAGAGACCGAACTTTTATTATTCACAATAAGTCGGGCCGGAGGGTTAGACATATTTTTATGAACCTTCGGGAGGGTATATATTGTTGGTATGTGACTAAAACTCAGTACCAGATATCTTTTTTCCTTTATTGTTAATATCTTATTATCAAACCCATAATCCACAAGATTCATTAAGTCCTGCCTATACTCTCTGGTGGGATCCCCCTTTAAACGAGTATATGTATTCTCATCTGTTAACATCTCTGTTAATTGGGAGTGATAAAATTCTTTGGCCAGAATAACCACACCTCCCCCTTTGTCTTCCGGCCGGACAATGATGTCCTTCCATTTTTCCAAGGCACTGATCCCCTGTTGTATATATCTTGGATTCGTGTTCTGTTTAGGAACAATTTTGCCCAAGTCCTTCAAAATTAATTGTTTGAATACCTCTATATGATGGTTGGATGTAGAGGGAGGGTTAAATAATGATTTATTCTTCAAGCCACTATCCACTCTATAATCATGCAGGGGCTCGTAACGATTAGACAGGGGGAGTGGTTGGGGTACCATATACCCATTATTACTTTGTGGATATTGGTCATATTGATTATTATTAGCACCCCCTCTCCTTTGTGAAGCCACCTTATTTCCCCTTCCCTTACTAACATTTTTTGTTGTACCCTGCCCCTGCGGTCTATTATTACCCATAGAATATCCTTTCGGGATTGCTACCGCAGGTTTATCCCCTCCTTTGGGCTGACCATTGCTTGTAGAAGCTACTCCCCTCATTAGTGCTTGTGTATCCATCTGATCAGGTTCCAGATGGGATCTTGCCATGTATAAATGATATTATTCTTGAAATCCCCAATATCCCTATGGAATTTCTTTAGTTTCTTTTTTTTTGTGTATAACGGTCAACTTTTTCCAATCTTTTAATAATTTCTCTATTAAACTCTAAAACGTGTGATGTAGTCTTTAGGGGATCCAACTGAATCTTTATTTTATCCTCTAAAAACTTCACTTTTTTCCTTTTCCTTTTTAAAACCAGCTCTTGAAGTTTAAACCCCACCCCATTAAAAAATTCAAGTCATTCTAATTGGGATACTGAGTCATCTAATCCATAATCCATCTGCTCATAAGTTTACATACCCTGGCAGAATTTATAATTTCTTGGCCATTTTTTAGAGAATATGAATGATAACACAAAAACTTTTCTTCCACTCATGGTTAGTGTTTGGCTGAAGCCATTTATTTTCAATCAACTGTGTTTACTCTTTTTAATTCATAATGACAACAGAAACTACCCAAATGACCCTGATCAAAAGTTTATATACCCCAGTTCTTAATACCGTGTATTGCCCCCTTTAACATCAATGACAGCTTGAAGTCTTTTGTGGTATTACAGTTCCTGAAAATTCTTGGGCTGTCTTGCATGAACTGCATGTTTGAGATCTCCCCAGAGTAGCTCAATCATATTGAGGTCAGGAGACTGAGATGACCACTCCAGAACCTTCATTTTATTCTGCTGTAGCCAATGACAGGTTGACTTGGCCTTGTGATTTGGATCATTGTCATGTTGGAATGTCCAAGCACGTCCCATGCGCAGCTTCCTGATTGATAAACGCAAATGTTCCTCCGGTATTTTTTGATAGCATACTGCATTCATCTTGTCATAATTTTTGACCAAATTTCCTGTGCCTTTGTAACTCATACATCCCCAAAACATCAGCAATCCACCTCTGTGTTTCACAGTAGGAATGGTGTTCCTTTCATCATAGGCCTTGTTGACTCCTCTCAAAATGTGGCGTTTGTGGTTGTGGCCAAAAAAGCTCAATTTTGGTCTCATCACTCCAAATGACTTTGTGCCAGAAGGTTTGAGGGTTGTCTCTGTGCTGTTTGGCATATTGTAAGTAGGGTACTTTGTGGCATTTGCGTAGTAATGGCTTTCTTCTGGTGACTCGACCATGCAGCCCATCTTTCTTCAGGTGCCTCAATGCTGTTAATTGATAATAAATGGCTTCAGCCAAACACTAATCATGAGTGAAAGAAAAGTTTTTGTGTTATCATTCATGTTCTTTGAAAAATGGCCAAGAGATCATAAATTCTGCCAGGGTATGTAAACTTATGAGCACAACTGTATATCCCACCAAGTTTTAAGTTGTTTTTCCAGCACATTGCTCAAAGCGCTAGAAACATCCGTATCTGCATTCATATCCACTTCCGTGGAAAATAAAGATTCCATATTTCATTGGTGGTTACTTAAAAAGTGAAAAGCATCCATAGCTGCCAGAATATTCAAATAAAACCCAAAAAGGAAGTAAACAGGGTCACTTTTCCAGCGCTTAGGTGTAAAAATAGTCCTAATTAAACTAAGCAGCTGCTATATTAGTACAAAAAATTATTAAGGGTAAGCAAAAAAGATTAATTGAATAGTCCTTCAAGCTTAAGCAGCGCTAAACATTTAAAACACAATAAATCTAATGATAGTATATAAATCCAGGTGACGAAAAATTCGGAATATCTGTGTGACAGTTCATATAAAAGACATCAGCTGTATGGACGTTCGACCATAACCACACCAAGTGATTCCACTCCCTTTAGGAGTTGCACTCACCGAATTCCCAATAAACAATCGCCTTTGCATGTACGTTAAGCCTTTGCAATCACTGCCAAAAGGACATCAGCCCAGAACTCCAATATTGATCAACCACTGATTTACACTTATAAAATTTTTCCTCTACTTGAGGATCAATATAATTTGAATATGTTAGCATCAATTTTCTATTTAAAACTCATGTCACAATTTTAAACCAATTTAAGTATATATATATATATATATACATATATATATATATATATATATATATATATATATATATATATATATATATATATATATATATATATATATATATATATATATATAATTGGTTTTTGGAATCGTTTAGAATTTGGGTCGTATTATCTTATCAATTTTTTCTTTGGTGCTGACATTTGAAATAATAATGTTTGCAGAATGAATAACGTATAAAATTATTGGAGTTCATTGATTAATTAACTGCTTACATTACTGAATAGATATACATTAATGGATAGAGTTTTTTAAATGTGTAGTTGCCATCTAATATACCAAGTTTTTATTATTAGTATTATTGTTGCTTAAGGTCCACAAAATACATTATATTAACTAATCATGTATTGATATGTTAATCTCTTCATATGTATGTGCACGTATTTATTTTGGTAACTCTGGGGGAGAGTGGTGGCAAAAGCTCCCTTTTGAACAGGCATTGACACTTTGATCTGCTTGTTTGGGTGGCCACTATTCCCACAGTTTACGAAAATGCCTTTTTGACCCTTAATAGATGTTACCAAAAGGTCTGTATAGTGTGAGATTAATCGTTTTGTGGTGGGAACCACTGAGGATCGTGCACTGACATGCAGAAGGGGTTAACGTACAATACTGTTAGGCTATAAAATTGCAAGTCTGTGCCGTGTGGGCCATGCCAATTGACAAAGACAAAATGACAAAACATGTCTAGGCTTGACCAGACGGCTTGCTGCATCTGTCACTGGCTCCGATCTCCTCCCGGGAACCACCACGGACGATCATATTTCCACGAGAGGTCGTGAGAATATCGGAACTGAATATACAGTGCAATATTTATACTGAACGACTTTTTTGACATTATGTTTGTGAGTGCATTTACATAAGGGAAGGGGTTTTCTTTTGAATAAAACACTAACACTATGAGGATTTTTTTCCTTTCTTGTGCCCAAGCTGTATGAAAGGATTTTGGCTTGCTTGGTCTGCGCGAATCATAGGACCAGATTATTTGATATCCCTTTGGTTGCTCGATATTGGAGTTCCGGGCTGATGTCCTTTTGGCAGTGATCACAAAGGCTTAACATATGCAAAGGTGATTGTTTATTGGGAATTGGTTGAGTGCAACCCCTAAAAGGAGTGGAATCACTTGGTGTGGTGATGGTCGAATGTCCATACAGCTGATGTCTTTTATATGAACTGTCACTCAGATATTCCAAATTTTTCCTCACCTGGATTCACATACTATCATTAGATTTACTGTGTTTTAAATGTTTAGATCTGCTTAAGCTAGAAGGACTATTCATTTGATCTTTTTTACTTACCCTTTATTATATACTAGAAATTGGTATAGCATGCCTACAGGACCTATAGTGCTTGACTCATCCCCGACCATCAGGATGACAAATAGAAATGTTAAGCCTAAATGACTGGAGTCCAAATTTTAAGACTGGAGTATCGTACTAAAAGAGAAGGGTGGGAGCCCCAAAAATACAAATAGAGAGAGAGAGAGATAAGGAAGAATTAAAAGGGTCAGAGGTGAAAGGAGAAAAAAAAGGGAAAAGAAGGAGGGGGGGGGGGGAGTTTTAGGGAGTTGAAAAAATGGACCAAATAAAAGGCAGGAGTAGGAAAAGGGAGCCGTTCAGAGATACCTAGTATATTAAAGCAGTCTCACCCAGACCCACCACTATATGTTTGGAAGTCTGAAGATTCCTTATGCTCAATCCAACAGTACCAAGTGTTTGTAAATTTGGACATCTTGTCCTCTGATATGTAGATTAATTCTTCCATCCTCTCTATGTGGGTAATCCTGTGAAACCACTCACGAATTGATGGAACTATTGGAGAATGCCAGTGGCACGGTATACATAATTTAGCAGCATTAATCATGCACATCCAAATGCTTTTTTTTTTCAGCCTTAAATCAATGAATAACATTCAACCAGCTCAGGAAATAGCCTAAAAACATTTTATTTTTTGCCCCATTCATACAGAATGAATGTACATCAGCTGTAGTCACTAGCAGCTGGGGCAGTTTTTTGCCAGGGTACACAGGCAAACATGTTGCCCTTTAGAGAGGTTAGGCTTGTGTACCTGCTCCATTATGGATATGTGTAAATAAGCTGTTAGCAAAAGGCTTTGGAGGCAAATGACAAAGCAGTTGTGGAGCTCCAAAGTACAGTGCAATGTGCAGTGTTATTATCAGTTAAGACAAAACAGAAGAATTATAGTTAGTAATCCAATAAAGGATTCCCTTTGCTGACAGGTTCCTGCTGTGTAATACATTTGGCGGAACAGCTGAGGAGGAGAAGAGTACTGATCTGTTATGTGGAGGAATAAGTAAGAAATGCAAATACCGTTGCATGAAATGTGCTTCTGTAGGGCAGTAAGCAAGTACAAGCCAGGAAGCACATCAGAAGAGGAAGAAAATCAGTTTGTCAGCTAAGGAAGCTACATAAACAACACTAGTAAAGGACTAAAGCTTTTGGTGAAGTGACATGTGAGTATTAATTTCAGAGCTGAATACATTACCTCAGATCCTTAAAGCAAATCTGTGCTCCCCAACCACTCTGTTTTGCGAGGGAAAACAAAAATTTAACCCCGAAATTATAGGTATGGGGAGCATGTGACTTCCTCCGCTTCCTTCCATGTTGCAGGTGATAGTTGATGAATTACGGCTTTGGCCAAGAGATGACCAAGAGAGAGTACTTAACCCTGCTTAAACTCCAAGTTGCAAAGATAACCCTCCCTTGCTCTTGGCAGCCAAATGGAGCAGTGGGAGGAGAAGGCAGATTATATGCTACTGATGTGGCCAGCATTTAAGTTATATAAGTTATACGGTTAAACAGTCACCTTGCATTTGGAATAAAAACTTTAATTTTTAAATTATGTTTAAAGTGGTAACAAGTAAAAGCCTATTTTGAGAAGGCAATGTTGTACTTTGAAAATAATAAAGCATCAGAAAGAAGAGGCAAGCAGCTGTTGTGTGGTCTCACCTTTCACCCTTTTACAATCCTACTAGACACCCACAGATGAGATGGACTTCCAGTAATAGTAGACAAATCTGACGTACTACTACAAAATGCATCTATATTCAGTACTGGAAGTCATTGTTGGGCTCAGTCCATGTTGAGTCAATTTGTTTATTAGGAATTAGTGACATCATAGAGGCAACAATGTTGTTGGTTAATTCTCTAATGAGCAGATATTATTGACCCAGTTTTAAATTCCTCTTACATGTGTACTCTCCATTCAGCTGTCATTTTGGAACAGCTGGAAGGTGTGGGCACATGAGTCATGTGACTCTTGTGCTTACCAACTGTCCTAAAAATATGAAACATACCTCTAAATGAACTTTATGAAGCATGATGGTATTCCAGTAACTGCCACAAATTAGTAGCAACCCCACAGTGAGAAAGCATATAACAATACGGAGCATAATAAAAATGAGCTGAAATGGAACAAATATGCAAGTAATGTTTAAAAAAGTTTGAAACAAGTTATAAAAGATCAAAAATATATATTTGTGATTGACTTAAACCAGTTGCTACACAAACCTATGTGGAACAAATGTGCTTGTATCTTTTTGTTATTAGGAAGGAAAGATCTAACACGTCTTCCATGTCATTGTGGGATGCTCTCTTGTACCTGTTACTACACAGAAGAAGAGGTTGAGATTTAGAAGAAAATAAGTGGAGCATTTTTGTATTTTGCACTCAAGGCAGTCAACATATTAGCCTTTGAGTGCTTTAGTAAAGTTTAGTAAAGTTTAAAAAAATCCTTGGATAACTTACAAGTGCTTCTAAGCAGTTTAAACACGAGAGAAAAACACAAATTAAGAGACATTCATTGAGAAATATTGAAATTGCCAGGGCTTGGTTTTCATCAAAGCATCCTGTAGGCACACAGCATTTGCCAGCCAGAAAAACCTCACCTATCTTGCACAGACCATTTTTGCAAGGCAGGGTATTGTCAGGACAGGTAGTGAAAAGTATTAGCTTAAACATAAAGTTCAATGACAGCCTAACAAGGGTTCTACCCCATGTCCACTCTATCCTAAACTAAAAAAATTGTTTTGTTTAGAGTTGGGCTTCAAATATGTTCTTAACTAAGCTAAATACTGAGATTTTTATGTGTTAGTATAGCCCTTTTGGTAATGTAGTCAGATACTTCTGCATGGCTACTACATAATTTGCATTAAATTAAAGTTGTGCTTCCTACCTTTTTGGGAGTATAGCACTTTTATTTGGGTCCCCCTCTGGCGATGCCTTTACTTATCTGGGCCTTGTGAATTCAAAGAGGTCCCCCAAATTAGAAACACAGACTGTGTCTCCAGTTTCACTTACTAAACTGTATGTGAACCTTAAATATTTCCCGCCTGCCCCAGCATCCCTTTTACTAGGCATGTGCTCCCAGGATGTGGGAAGGTCTGCCGAGAACTGGTCTGCCAGTTTCTGATCACTAGTACAGACTGAAAGCTGTACTAGTGATCTGCCGCCCATAGATGCATATGTTCATGTCCTAGAAAGCATATAACTTGCTCAGAGCAATTTGGAGTACCTGAGCAAAGATGCTATTCTGTCCCAGGCTTCAGGTTCTATTGTCAACATGGCTTTGCTCTTAAATACAGCTCATATCTGCCACTGGCTCAAACCTCCTGTCTGTCTTTTATCAAAATCTTGCCATTAAACCTTGGTAGTTTGCATTGGTTCTGCTAGCTGAGAGTTGTCACTGACCTGTACCCAAGGACCGCAACCTGAGAATCATTTTGCAGGTGCCCTGGTGAATACTAGGTGGCTCCTTAGACTCTGCACTTTGGCCCTTTTAGCCAGTTCAGCTCTTTGGACATAGGGTTTGTAGGGCCAACGACCGGCTCCAAAGTGAAAGTGATGCTGTAGCTCCATAGGTGCCGACCACTTTCACAGAGTCACCCGTGCAGTGCCCCCCCCCTTCCCATCGGCAGCTCCCGGGCTGTCCAGTGCTTACTGACAACCGGGAACATATCCGCCGGAGGGGAGCGGGGGAGAGGCTGCAGTGAGACCAAGGCAAATACATGCCTCGATCTCACCTGCAAACAATGAAACTGGAAGTGATATCACTTCTGGTTTCCTATGCACACTTCCTGGCTAGTACAGCCAGGAGACACATCTAACCAAGCTGATCTGTGCTTGGTAAGGGCAGGGGGGACATTGGCGTCTATTAGACTCCTAATGTCTCCAAAAAGAGTACCTGTCACCTGCCAATTGCTGTCACTTAGGGGTTTATCTATTTACCTGATGCAACCTCATCTTTTATATTTTAACCAAAAATGGGTATTATATGGTGTGATTTTTAACTAAAATTCATTTTATTATATTTTTTCCAGAAAATTTGCGTTTAAAAAAAAACAGTTGCACAAATATCACGTGAAACAAACATTTGCAACTATCACCTTTTTATTCTACAGGGCCTCTGCTTTCGGAAAATATATAATGTTCTGGGGGCTTTAGTAATTTTATTGCCAAAAATATGGATTTTTACATGTACATGACAAAAAAAAATAAAAAAATGCTCTGGAGCTGAATTAGTTAAGGCCTGCATTTGCTTGCTTACAGCATAACTATAAAACAGTTTCTGATTTTGTTGAGCTGGGTGAGTAACAATTCATTCCTCCTGATGTGATTTTGCAATATGTTATAAGTAAGTATTGCCTAAATTCAATTAACCAATCTTGGAGTATGTTATTCTTATTCTTTATCAAGCTGTGCTGCTGCTACATTTGAGGTTGAACTTCTGGCTGTCAGGAGTGCCTGGATCACAAAATTGGCTGCACAAAATTGCAAACCTTTTTGCAGTTAAAACAATTCCCATATACGGGATGTATTTCAACTATTTAGCTGCTTGTATAGAATTCAGTCTTAAATGTCCATATATACAAAAACTGAGAAAGTCATTTAAGGTCTAAAGGTTGATACTTAAGTATTCATTGGAGAACGGCTATGAAGTGCATCATGTCACGCAATCTTAATTAGAATGCTGAGTTTTGGTTCTTTAACAAGGATACTGGCTCAGAATCCTTTCCAGATATCCCTAAATTACCTTCTGACATCTGATTGTTTGCTCAAGCAGAAAAGTTAACTTTCAGTCATTGTATCATCCTGCTAAAATATGTATACCTTGAGACAGCTATTTATTACAGTCGATATCACAGCACTATATTATGTTGATGTGATACCATTTCTGCACAGCAGTGGCAAAGGTTGAACAAATTGGTTTAGTTTGCCTGGTGAGAAAGGTTTGAAAATACTGCACTGAATAGCTTATTAATGATACACTTGACTCGTGTTCTAATAGTACTTAAAAGTTTCAGATTATAAGTACACAATAGTAGATCATGTACTTATTGGGATTGATTTAGAACCATTATACGACAAGACAATCCTACAGATTCCCATATGCTGCTACAAACTAAAGACAGGTGCCGCGCTACCCACAAATCAACACAATATAAAAGTGGATATGTGTGACACTATGATATACCTATATAAAACAAAATAAAATAAAGCTATTTGTTCAAAGTGTCCATTTATCTGTGCACAGTTCAAATAAAACATATTTATCATGTGTCCATTTTACGCTGTTTGCTGAATAACGCTGGATACACACTATACGATTTTCTTTAGATTTACCAAAACCATATAATATGAGGTCACACCTAAACACTTTCAATTTGTATGCAATCGGGCAGGCCCTTACACATACACTACATAGTTGAAGGTAAATCTAAAGGGAATCAAACAACAAAAGTTGTATTGTGTGTATCCAGCTTTAGTTTTATTTTAACTTTACATGGATAAATGGACACTGTTTGAACAAAAAGTTTTATTTGATTTGTTTTTTTGTTTTTTTAACTTAGGTATATCACATTATCACATGAACTAATTGTTTTTGTATGAGTTAATTTGTGTTGATTTGTGGGTATTGCGGCATCTGTCTTAAGTTCTTTGGGTTATAACTGAAAACTGTTTAGTTGAGAGGGGATACACATTTTTGTTGCAAGCAGTTTCCAAAAATTAATAGAATTTTAGATCAAGCGCAGGATCTCTATAGTTTATTATTTATTCAATATGCTGCTACTTGCAAAGGATATTTACTTTGGTGTCCAATCTAGAAGGCAGGTAGATAGAAAAAAAGTTCCTTTCCTTACAGACATACTATTAGTCTAATATATTTGGGCTGATTTACTGAAGCAGTCATTTTTGCCCTAACTTGTTACCGTCTTCAAATATTTTGTCAAATTGGGGAGATTTTTCTTTAAATTCCTGTCTTGCTGAAGTGAGAGAATATCTCTGCAAAGTGATATCACTGGACAGATTGTGCCCACTGGAATATTCACCATGACAATGGTCACCAGAACAAATGGTGAAGATACATTTAATTGGAATACATACAGAGACTGTAATCCTTCCGTAATTAATCCAAATATACAAATAAAAGCTTTTGCTTTAGATACACCTCAAACCACTAAACTTTCTTAGCGTGACATATCTGTCAATGGTGGAAGCAGATAAAAATTCAGTCTTTCACTGAACCTTATTGATCTTAAATGCCAGCCAAAATTTTCCTTGGCTACACTTGTAAATATTTTTTTGTTTGTATCTATGTCCTTATTGGAGGGAATTTTTTTCCTAATCTGGTGACTAGGGATGAGTTCCGGGTTCAGACCAAAGTTGAATTTGGTCCAAACTTTGCCTGTTCAGCACTTGGTATACAAGCAAACTAAGTGGGGTGTTCACCTGCCCAACCTCTGGCTACAACAGAAAGTGAAACACTTAGCAGCGGTATTACTACCACTGCTAAATGTGATAACGTCCTGCTTAGGCTGGTTGTTAGGAGATTAGTGACTGAAAGCTTCCTAGCAACCATTGACAAATCCCCACCCTGACTTTCACTATCAGCCGGGGACTTAGTTTGAAAATAAACATGACTAGAAACTGTTAAACACATCACAATGTATTCTGGTACTGCTAGAATTCACATAAAATGAAAAAACATGAATACCAACATGTGTAAGAAGTATATTTTTCCCATTGACTTTTGCTTTAGCTGGGCTTTAATAGACACACTAGTGTAATGACTTGGCCTGTTAAATAGCCAAACAATACTTGCATTCTCATTATAGAATGTTGCATAACACTATGACTGATTCCTAGACTGCCTTCAGTGTACTAGGAAAAAAGTATAGAAAGTGATTAAAAATCTTTCACATGTTCCCCGGAGACTAAGTGACAGGTGTTCCCCTGTTCTCCTTACATAATGCAGAATATAAGACTGTTGGCTGTTTTCTAAGTTTCTGGGAACAAACTCAGCAGAGCTCAGATTAAAGAGAGGCAGAATATTTTCTTTCAATTAGATCTAAAAACATTTATTAAAGCAGCTAGGGTGGCTTACATTGCCAACAGAAATGAAAAAACAACAACCTAATAACTAGTGACTCATCTAATCTTGTAACCCTGTTACTTAGCCTAGATAACCCAGCACTTTGGTTTCTGTCAGGAACCAATTATACAGATTTATTGAAGCTTTTCTAAGAAATGCTAAACAAATTAGTAAAATGTTGCTGAAATGATTAATTAGAGTTTTGAGTGTGGTATTCACTTGTAGCCATGGCAGTCCTGGAAGGAATTAGGTGAAAATTTTGAGCACTTCCAATAAAATACCTTGTTCTACTAGTGAGATGTAAAAATACCTTGCTTCGGTTTAGATTTGCCACTATGGAACATAGTGATGTACTATGATAGTATAAAGAGGAAATTCATTTCTCAAACGCCACCCTTTGTTAGTAAAAGTTTGGTGAGCGTTGATTAGCGATTTTCAGATTGTACAAAACAAATGCCTTTTAAAATACATTTGGCATAACTACATGCAAAGCAGCTTCATAATTATCCCATTAAAGAAGATGAGAATTTTAACATTTCATCAATTGCCGCATCAGGAATGTTAATTCTAGATTACGGACAGTAGTTTACAAGACCAAACTCTTCCCAGTCGTTTCTTGATTCCGAGCATGCGTGTTTGCACTTTCGACTTTTGTGTGACGGATTTTTGTACTGACCATCAGAAAATCAGACTTTAAGTTCACATTAGACAAAAATTTTATAGCTTACACATCTAGCTTTTGTCTGATGTAAAAGTCAAATCGTCTGTCGAATGCACTGTACTAACGATCCGAAAATTCGCAGACAGCTCGTCTTCAGACTTTTCCCTTCTGATTTTTGTACCGTGTGTACGAGGCTTAACTCCAGCTTTGCTATCACTGTAAATAGTTTGGGCCATATTGGCCCAAATTAAGTATTTAAAGTGATAGCAAAGCTGGAGCCAGGCTTTAAAACCACTTGCTGACCACAATACATATATATACCTCACGGTTTGCAAGTGCTTTTCTAGGATTATGGCTAAAGCTATCAGCCATAACACCATTTTTTTTTTCAGCCAGTGGCTAGCTTTCCCATGAAAGCACTACAAGTGGCTCATGAGCCCCTGGAAAGCTTTAAGAAGCAGCAGGAGGGGGTGCCCCTCCCATCGCTTGCCGGAGTTTCTCGGGCTTACAATTTCCACCGACTCGCCTGATAATGATCTGATGGTGCAGCCAGCTGGTCAACGAGATGATTAAACACTAGACCGTCTTTGATTGACTCTATGGCCTTGGAGGACCAGAGAGATGTCATGCCGTCACTTCCGGTCCAGGGTGGAAGTAAACAATTTTCTTTTAACCGCTTGCCGACCACCGCACACAGATGTACGTCGGCACAATGGCACAGGCAGGCAAATGGGCATACAGGTACGTCCCTTTAAATTTGCCGCCTTTCGGGCGCGTGCCCGCGGGTCGCAGGAACTCAATGTTCTCTGGCTGCCCACGATTACGGTGCGGTGAGGTAGAACGGGGAAGTGCCTATGTAAACAAGGCATTTCCCAGTTCTGCCTTGTGTCATGACTGAGATCCACTGCTCCCTGTGATCAGGAGCAGTGATCGCTGTCATGTCCTAGGTAGCCCCTCCCCCCACAGTTAGAATCACTCCCTAGGACACACTTAACCCCTTCATTGCCCTCTAGTGGTTAACCCCTTCCCTGCCAGTGTCATTTACAAAGTAATCAGTGCATTTTTATAGCACTGATCGCTGTAACAATGGTCCCAAAATAGTGTCAAATGTGTCTGATGTGTCCGCCATAATGTCGCAGTCATGATAAAAACCGCAGATCGCTGCCATTACTGATAAAAAAAATTAATAATAAAAATGCGATAAAACTATCCCCTATTTTGTAGACGCTATAACTTTTGCACAAACCAATCAATATATGCTTATTGTGATTTTTTTTTTACCAAAAATATGTAGAAGAATACATATCGGCCTAAACTGAGGAAAACATTTTTTTATATATTTTTGGAAGATATTTATTATAGCAAAAAGTAAAAAATATTGCATTTTTTTCCAAATTGTCGCTCTTTTTTTGTTTATAGCGCAAAAAATAAAAACCACAGAGGTGATAAAATACCACCAAAAGAAAGCTCTATTTGAGAGTAAAAAAGGACATCAATTTTGTTTGGGTACAACGTCGCACGACCGTTGTCAGTTAAAGCGACGCAGTGCCGAATCACAAAAAGTGCTCTAGTCAGGAAGGAGGTAAAATCTTCTGGGGCTGAAGTGGTTAAAGCAAAACATCAAAATTATTTTTTTTGATCTTTTGCTTTTAAAGGTAAAGGACAGATGTGGGGTCTTTTTGACTCGGGATCTCTCCATAAAGAGGACCTGTCATCCTTATTTCTGTTACAAGGGGTGTTTACAAGTAATAAAAAAATAAGAAGCGAGGGGGGAGGAGGCGGAGCCTAGCGGAGCAGACATGCATTGTTAGAGCTCCACACCGCTGAGGAGAGAAGAGAAGGACAAAGCGGAGCCTGCAGGCTCAAAAGGTATCCATTTGAACCTTTTTGCCCCAGGGAACAAACTGTGAAAGTTTGGGCAGGAAATATGGTACTGGGAGGAAACCGTGGCAGAAATAAAAATCACCTCACAAAGAGCTCACAGGCACTCACTGCAGCTGAAGCAGCTCCAGTCACCTCACAAGATACAGCATCAGGGCGCTCTCACAGACAGAAAATGTCACAGCAAGACTCTCCATTTGAGTCAGATACAGAACAAATCCTCTCACAAACTTCTCCACAAGCCTCCTCAGTATCCCCAGTAATATTATTACAATTTGAAAAGATGCTTCATAAGGCTTCAAAACAAACCTCAGACCAAATAACAAAAAGCCTAACCAAAGAAATAAGAGAGCTGGGAAACCGCACCGCAGCCTTAGAAATAAAAATGGATGAAATTGAAATTACAACCCAAGAAAATATAACAGAATTGGAACAATTAAAAAAAGAGAATTTAATACTTCAAACTAAGCTTGAAGATTACGAAAATAGAGCCAGACGTTTAAACTTGCGCATAAGGGGAATACCTGAAACTGTGACAGACCTGCAATCTACTATTACTGCTCTATTACAAGAACTAAAGCCAGATATCCCTATTGAACGTTTAGAACTGGACAGAGTACACAGAGCCCTCACAGCCAAAAAGAAAGATGGACCCCCACGTGATATAATCACAAAATTTCATTATTACAGAACGAAAGAACAAATACTAATTGGTGCAAAAGAAAAAAAGGAACTTAATTTTCAAGGACACAATTATCAAATTTTTGCTGACCTATCCCAACTTACTATTACTAAAAGACGATCCATGAAACCCCAACTAATGGAACTGCAATGCCACAACATTATGTATAAATGGGGCTACAACAAACCCTTTTAAAATTAAATCTGACAGAACCCACAAGCAGCAACACTCCCACACGCAGAAGAATGGCGTCATCATCATTCTCACAAAAGAGGCCGTTATGCCACATCATCCATGGACCAAGAAGATTCAATGGACTGACATCCTAATTCCTGATATCTCTTCATTTATTATACTAAGAGATGGTTCTCTATAAAAAATCTGTATTTATAACTGAATGTAACTGCATTCTGATAGTCACACACTGTGTGGGATCATGTTACATTCCAGTTATATTTCTTATTACTTCGGATTCATATAGCCTTAGAATATATAAGTGAAATAAGGAAATTCTTGTTCAGTTATATATTATCAGGTAATAACAATAGATTTATTACTTTTTAGGACAAATATGTTCAATAATCCAGAAGTAATGGAAGCTTTTTCTTTCTTTTCTTAAAACAAATATATTATTACCTAACTAGTTCCTAGAATTATGTTTTTGTTTATTCTAATCTGAAGCAATACAACCTCAATTTTATGAGTTAACATATCTAAACAGTTACATATGAATAAAATATGTAATTGTTTACTCTAAAAGGGTTAAAATCCCAAAATAATTCAAACTATCTTCATCAATACCAAAGTTATTAACAGTACCTTTCTAACAGAATTATTTAGCCTAGGGCAAGACTAACCATATACAATCACCCTGGAATAAATAATTTCAACAAAAACTATATTTTGCACTCCAATTAATGAAACATCATTTTGATGTCTTTTGACATAGCACTTCTCTCCTGTAAGCGGAAGATCCGTGTACCCCCATTAGCCCTCCTCATTCTCCCAACCATATTATGTGGGAGTGTGACGAAGGCACTTATTCCCCTGAGAGAGATATTTATTCTCTTTCACGGGTAAATTGTGATTACTTGCAAAAAATAATTTATACAATGTATCATCTAATCTCATATGTTTTTTGTTTACTCTTTACTCCAGAATTCACTGGTTTCTTTTCTATCTATTCATCTCTTCAGTCCACACAGGTTGATCTGCGCAGTCAGCTCTGCATAACAAAAAGTAAGTCAAAACTATTTGATCTATTGCCATGGCACCACTGAATATACTTTCCCTGAATGTTCAGGGAATAAATGTCCCTCAAAAAAGGACCAAAGCCTTCCGTACTTTCCATAACAAGAAAGCTCACATAGTATGCCTCCAAGAAACACACTTCACCAAAGATTCTACTCCAAAATATATTTCTCCTTTTTATCAACAAATTTACACTGCTTCTGCCTGTACCAAGCAAAGGGGAACTCTAATTGCATTTCACCGATCCACACCATTCACCTTATCATCAGAAATTAAAGACCCAGAAGGTAGATACCTGATACTCATGGGTTATATAATGGATACAGCGATCACGGTGATTTCCTACTACGCTCCTAACAAACAACCTACACCATTCCTCTCACATATATTACAAGTGATTAATACACACAAAATAGGAACAGTGATAATGTGTGGGGATTCGAACCAGGTCCTCCTCCCATTTCTAGATAAATCACCTTTTACACCATCCAAAATAACCTCTAGATTACCTTTTTCTCAACTTCTTTCCAAATACAATCTGGTAGATTCATGGAGAGAAAGTAACCCAATGAAAAAGAAATTCACTTATTTCTCGCACCCTCATCAAACCTTCACCAGAATAGATCATATTTTTCTAACAATAGGAATGATACCAGAAATTATTGCATCAGATATAATTCAGATTCCGTGGTCTGACCATAATGCAGTATACACTACTATAGCCTCAGCCATACCAAAAGCGCATGACCCAACGTGGTACTTACCGGACATAATGCTCAAACACCCACTACATCAGATGGCCATTGAACAAGCTTTAAAGGAATACATATCAATTAATAATACAACAGACATCTCCCCAATAACACTGTGGGAAGCTCATAAGCCTGTCTTGCGTGGTACAATACAAAGACAAATGGCACTATTTAAACGGGAACGCAAAAATCTAGCAAAAAAACTAGAACTCAATTTTAATGCAGCCTACATATCATTTCAAGATAATCCATCTCAGAGTACAAAATCTCATCTGGAAAAATCTAGATTGGAATACGATCTATTTCTCACTGAGTCAGTTGATAAATCCCTCAAACGCTCCAAACACAATTTCTACATGAATACAAACAAACCAGGTACATATTTGGCTCGGGCATTAAATTCAACTAACAAATCTTTCAAACCAATACGTTTGAAATTATCAAAAAATGTTTACACTTGTAATCCAGTTAAAATAGTCCATAAATTTCACTCACATCTCGCAACTTTATACAAGACAAACAATGAATTTAATCCTACAGAAGCTGAATCCTTCTTCTCAAAAATAACCTTACCTGAGTTATCTCAGAATCAAAAAAGCAGTTTGGATGAGCCTATAACTATAGATGAAGTTGCTAACGCCATAAAAGACCTAAAACTTAACAAAAGACCAGGCCCAGACGGCTACTCGGCTTTATACTATAAAACATTCTCAGAAATACTCTCTCCCATTCTCACTGAAACTTTTAACAAACTTCTAGATGGACATTCTTTTCGACAAGAAACACTAATGGCAATTGTTTGTATGATCCCAAAACCCCTTTCTGATGATACTTCCTGTGTGAATTATCGGCCTATCTCTCTGTTAAACCTCGATATTAAATTATTAGCAAAAATAATAGCAAAACGCCTCAATAGCATTATAGGAAAATTAATACATAGAGATCAAGTAGGCTTCATGCCAAATAGACAGGCAGGCGATAATATACGCAGGGCAGTGTTATTGGCACATATTGCTAAAAAACGGAAAATCCCTTTATGTTTACTATCTCTCGATATTAAGAGGGCATTTGACACAGTATCCTGGCAATATATGCAATATTCATTACAAAAATGGGGTTTTGGACCCCACTTTTTAACATGGATCAAGGCATTATATAATAAACCCTAAAGCCTATATAAAATATGCTGGATACAAATCTGAAGCCTTTAATATCGAAAGAGGTACCCGACAGGGTTGCCCATTATCTCCCTTATTATTTGCCCTTATACTCGAACCCATGGCCCAATACATCAGAACAAACCAAACTATAACTGGCATTGAAGTAGGAGGTATTACACACAAATTATGTATATTTGCAGACGATATATTACTTTTTCTATCATCACCACAGGTCTCTGGTCCTAACTTAATACCAGCTCTTGATGGATTTGCAGCCCTATCCGGCCTTATGATTAATCCTAAGAAATGCCTAGTGCTTAATATTTCACTCACAAACATGGAATTGATCCCGGCTAGGGCTGCACTCCCATTCACATGGGCAGAAAAATCAATCCCATATCTTGGAATTCATTTAACAGCATCTCATTCTGACTTATTCTCAACCAATTATCCTCCTGTATTAAGACAGATCACAAATCTAATAAAACAATGGTCACAACTTCCTTTATCCTGGATAGGGAAGATTAATGCAATCAAAATGACTATTCTACCCAAATTGCTTTATCTATTCAGAGTCCTCCCTATTCCAATTCCTTCCTATTTTTTGAGAATAGTACAAAAAAGAGCAACTTTGTTTATATGGGGCTCTTCTAAACCACGTATACCTATACACACACTACATCTTCCCAAAAATAAAGGAGGCCTGGGATACCCTAATTTTACTAACTACTACAGAGCAGCACATTTGGCCAGTCTGTCCAAATACCATGCAAAACAGGAAATCCCATTATGGTATTTATAGAGGCTTCAGAAAATGACCCTCTATTATTATCAAATTTATTATGGTTTGATCCTAAAGACCGCTTTAAAATTCATAATCCCATAACTCAACACTTCTTATCTCTCTGGGATAAACTAAAAACCAAATATCAGTTACAATCTCCACACAATCCTCTCCTTTCTTTTATCAGAAATCCGGCCTTTTATCCGGCATGGATCTACCCAAATTTTTTTAAAGCTTGGACAACATCAGGCATTCAGACACTAAATGACTTCATAGCATCTAAAGCATTCCTTTCATTCCCATCGCTTAGAGAAAAATATGATCTACCAAACTCTGAGATATTTAGATATCTCCAAATCAAAAATTTCTATACACCATTCCTAAAGGGGGATACACCATTATCCCAATTATCCATTTTTGAATCAATCTGTACAAAAGATCCATTTGCTAAAGGTACAATTTCATCACTTTATAATCAATTATATGGAGTAGCAAATCTTAATAGACCCTCTTACGTTCAGAGGTGGGAGGAGGACCTGGGACGAACTTTAGAAGACACGGACTGGTCTAACATATGGCTCACATCTAAGTCATCTTCACCCAACATCTTAGCACTGGAGACAAATTATAAAGTCCTAACTTGCTGGTACCTTGTACGCGCTAGAGTGGCAAAATATTCACCTAATACCTCAACTCTTTGTTTTCGAGGATGCCCAGAAATAGGCACATATTTACACATATGGTGGACGTGCCCAGTAATCCAAACCTTCTGGAAGGAAGTCTTCGTGATTGCATCTAAAATATTTAAAAAAATAATACAACCAGATCCATGTTTAACTTTACTTAATCTAAAACCAGAATGGTTAACACTCTCTCAATTCAAACTTATGATCCAACTAATAACGGCTGCAAAACAAACAGTGGCCAAGGCATGGAAATCTCCTACATTGGTACTAGCAGAAACAATTCACAGAATGAATAATACAATGTCCCATGCTAAGATGGTAGCCATCGATCAAAATCAAATTCCAAAATTTGAAAAACTTTGGCATCCTTGGATAAAACAACAGTTCCTGTCAAACTTCAATGACTCTGTCCTGTTGCCATGGTAACAAATTAAATGACTTACAGAGACACCCATTCTAAGGCTTCAAAGAGAACTAAAAAGAATAATAAACTGACGAGCGGGACAACCTTGTGGACCATACCTCTACCTTTCAACCCTTTTTCTTCTTTCTCTTTCCTTTTCTCCACCTTACGATTAAAGCTCATTATCAGAATTTATTTGACCTATATACACTCTACTTGTAAACAATATGTATAGTAGGTATAAATCATTTAAATACCTACAAAAGTAACTAAGGAAATTATATATATCTTTAATTTAGGTTTACGTGAACCCAATGTTTAATATTTGAAATTTCATGATATTTACCTATATAAACCCTACTGTAAAACAATGAGCTTACTTTATAGATCCTTGTAAACTTACTTTATGTATCTTTATAACATTGTATACTCAATAAACTTCTTTTGACAAGGAAAAAATAAGAAGCGAATGCTTATATAAGTCCCACATACAAATGTAAATGGTGTTTGCACCATACATTTGAGGTATTGCTGCGAAAATTAGTAAGAGCAATGATTCTAGCGCTAGACCTCCTCTGTAATGCCGCGTACAGACGATCGGACATTCCGACAACAAAATCCTGGATTTATTTCCGACGGATGTTGGCTCAAACTTGTCTTGCATACACACGGTCACACAAATGTTGTCGGAAATTCCGATCGCCAAGAATGCAGTGACATACAACACATACGATGAAAAATGAAGTTCAATAGCCAGTGTGGCTCTTCTGCTTAATTCCGAGCATGCGTGGAATTTTGTGCATCGGAATTGTGTACACATGATCGGAATTTACGACAACGGATTTTGTTGTCGGAAAATTTAAGATCCAGCTCTCAAATTTTTGTTGTCGGAAATTCCAACAACAAATTTCCGATGGAGCCTACACACGGAATTTTATTCCCTTGGGTCTCTGGTAAAAAAAAAAAAAATATATATATATATATATATATATATATATATATATATATATATATATGGCTTTTTTTCTCATAAAATAGGCACAGGAACGCCCCCTTTTGGAGTCACCCCTTTTCTCCGCCCCTACCCACCTCCAAGCACCGTCCCTTGGTTCCACCCCTGCCCACCTTCAAGCACTGTTCCTTGGTTCCACCCCTACCCACCTCAAAGCATCGTTTCATGGTTTCACCGCCACCCACCTACGAGCACCGTTCATTGGTCCCACCCCTACCGACCTCAGAGCACCGTTCATTGGTTCCACCCTACCCACCTCTGAGCACCATTCCTTGGTTCCACCCCTACCCACCTCCAATCATCATTCCTTGGTGACACCCCTACCCACCTCCAAGCACCATTCCTTGGTTCCACGCCTAATCACCTCCGAGCACCTTTCCTTGGTTCCACGCCTACCCAACACTGAGCACCTTTCCTTGGTTCCACCCCTACCCACCTCCAAGCACCATTCCTTGGTTCTACGCCTACCCACCTCCGAGCTCTGTTCCTTGGTTACACCCCCTACCCACCTCCCACTACTGCTCTTTTAGAGAATATAGAACCAAGTATAATTTTGTGGTGCTAAGTAATTTGTATGGAATATGGTAATGATAACAAGAAAAGCAGTAAAATAGATCCCCTGCAGCCAGTAACAATATATCCCCCCACCAGCAACAGTAGATCCCTCTAACACCAATGGACCACTCTCAACAAAATTTCCCCCCTAGGAACAATAGACTCCTGGCAACAACAACAGATCTCCCCACAAGAAGATCCTTCCCTCAACAGTAGATCTCTCCCAGCAGCAACTGACCCCCAAGCAATATAAGACCCACCCCCAGCAACAGTAGGTCCCCCACCAGCAACAACAGACCACATCAGCAACAATAGATCCCCTCCCTCCTGCTGAAATAAATACCCCAGCAGACAGCATCAATAGACCCTGCAGAACACCCAGCACCCCTTGCCATTGCATACAGTCAGGGCTGGAGGGGCCGGAACTGCGTTCCCCCAAGTTCCCGCTGAAAAAAGCTATATATATATATATATATATATATATATATATATATATATATATATATATATATATATATATTTACAGTGGGGACGGAAAGTATTCAGACCCCCTTACATTTTTCACTCTTTGTCATATTGCAGCCATTTGCTAAAATCATTTAAGTTCATTTTTTTCCTCATTAATGTACACACAGCACCCCATATTGACAGGAAAATACAGAATTGTTGACATTTTTGCAGATTTATTAAAAAAGAAAAACTGAAATATCACATGGTCCTAAGTATTCAGACCCTTTGCTCAGTATTTAGTAGAAGCACCCTTTTGATCTAATACAGCCATGAGTCTTTTTGGGAAAGATAAAAAAGAGGGGGGGAGGTTGGGACTTTAAATGAGGTGCGCATGATGCAGCACAATCACACTCACAGAGGTGCAAACATATGTATGTTTATTGAGGACCAATGATCAACATGGCATAAAAATGCATTGCATGCATTAGACAAAATCAGCAAAAAAAGGGGGAAATTTGGGCATAATGGGCCATGCCAAAAAAGGTTACTCACATGATAGCCAAAACTGGGACCGTGCGACAAAACAAAGCCAAGGGTAAGCCATGGAGCCTGGCCCGGGAGCTGAGAGGGGGACCTCAACGAGGAACACCGGACCGCACACACCAACACCCCGCAGTGGAGATATATAAAATGTCTCTATGATGATGCAAGTAACAAAAAACGAAATGATATAAGCTGTGAATATCACCAAGGTGATTGAAAAAGCACCCGGAAGATTACCTTGGAGAGTACATATGATGTTTGAAGCCACATGGATAGGAGGGGATCAGGGTGTGCATAGATTATATCAGCACCGTCTCTGAATACCATGAAGCAGGGAGTGAGATGCAGCCCCAGTATGGAACGCCAGCTCCCCCTCAGCATCACGCAGGCACGACACAGTGGAGCAAAGCCTCAGCAAATGCCAGAGAAGCTCACCGCATGTCAGCCCAGCTGATATACCGGACGTCTGTGTGTGCGACGCCCAACCAAGGAAGTCACATGCACAGTGCCGGGGGTGTGGCGCCAATGCATGGTGAAAGGATCCGCCCAGCCACCCACCCCTAAACCTGTGGAGGGGAGGTAGGTGGGCGGACACCAGCATGCATCGCAGCTCCCGGGAAACAGGACATCTGCCCACCTACCGACAATGAGTCACACAGACCCAGTCTGGCCACAGGGAGTAAAAGATGTATGAAGTGGTGAAAGATCAAAGTATGTGAACTGTCAGTGCAGTGAACGTTCCATATAAAGCATGCTGAATTACGGCCGGACCCGGTAGGAATCCGCCATAAGAGAGCGATGGGCTACAATCATGAGCACCTCCATCCCTAATCAATGCAAGCAATGGGGGGAAAAGCGAACTTAGGACTTTAGTTGGGACGCAAGGGAAAGTTTGCGCCCCCATCCTTAATATCATGAAAAAGAGCGGGGGAGGTTGGGGACTTTAAATGAGGTGCGCATGATGCAGCCTAATCACACTCACAGAGGTGCAAACATATGTATGTTTATTGAGGACCAATGATCAACATGGCCTAAAAACGCATTGCATGCATTAGGCATAAAATCGCATATAGACAAGTTTTTCACACCTGGATTTGAGGATCCTCTGCTATTCCTCCTTTTATTCCTCCTCCAGTTCTGTCAGGTTGGATGGTAAATGTTGGTGGACAGCCATTTTTAGGTCTTTCCAGAGATGCTCAATTGGGTTTAAGTCAGGGCTCTGGCTGGGCCATTCAAGAACAGTCATGGAGTTGTTGTGAAGCCACTCCTTCATTATTTTAGCTGTGTGCTTAGGGTCATTGTCTTGTTGGAAGGTAAACCTTCGGCCCAGTCTGAGATCCTGAGCACTCTGAAGAAGGTTTTCATCCAGGACATCCCTGTACTTGGCCGCATTCATCTTTCCCTCGATTGCAACCAGTCGCCCTGTCCCTGCAGCTGAAAAACACCCCCACAGCATGATGCTGCCACCACCATGCTTCACTGTTGGGACTGTATTGGACAGGTGATGAGCAGTGCCTGGTTTTCTCCACACATACTGCTTAGAATTAAGGTCAAAAAGTTATATCTTGGTCTCATCAGACCAAAGAATCTTATTTCTCTTATTTGTTGTACTTCAGGTGCTTTTTAGCAAACTCCATGCGGGCTTTCCTGTGTCTACTGAAGGCACTGAGGAGTGGCTTCCGTCTGGCCACTCTGCCATAAAGCCCCGACTGGTGGAGGGCTGCAGTGATGGTTGACTTTCTACAACTTTCTCCCATCTCCCGACTGCATCTCTGGAGCTCAGCCACAGTAATCTTTGGGTTCTTCTTTACCTCTCTCACCAAGGCTCTTCTCCCCCGGTAGCTCAGTTTGGCCAGACGGCCAGCTCTAAGAAGGGTTCTGGTCGTCCCAAACGTCTTCCATTTAAGGATTATGGAGGTCACTGTGCTCTTAGGAACCTTAAGTGCAGCAGAAATTTTTTTGTAACCTTGGCCAGATCTGTGCCTTGCCACAATTCTGTCTCTGAGCTCTTCAGGCAGTTCCTTTGACCTCATGATTCTCATTTGCTCTGACATGCACTGTGAGCTGTAAGGTCTTATATAGACAGGTGTGTGGCTTTCCTAATCAAGTCCAATCAGTATAATCAAACACAGCTGGACTCAAATGAAGGTGTAGAACCATTTCAAGGATGATCAGAAGAAATGGACAGCACCTGAGTTAAATATATGAGTGTCACAGCAAAGGGTCTGAATACTTAGGACCATGTGATATTTCAGTTTTTCTTTTTATAAAAATCACCATTATCCCAATTATCCATTTTTGAATCAATCTGTACAAAAGATCCATTTGCTAAAGGTACAATTTCATCACTTTATAATCAATTATATGGAGTAGCAAATCTTAATAGACCCTCTTACGTTCAGAGGTGGGAGGAGGACCTGGGACGAACTTTAGAAGACACGGACTGGTCTAACATATGGCTCACATCTAAGTCATCTTCACCCAACATCTTAGCACTGGAGACAAATTATAAAGTCCTAACTCGCTGGTACCTTGTACGCGCTAGAGTGGCAAAATATTCACCTAATACCTCAACTCTTTGTTTTCGAGGATGCCCAGAAATAGGCACATATTTACACATATGGTGGACGTGCCCAGTAATCCAAACCTTCTGGAAGGAAGTCTTGGTGATTGCATCTAAAATATTTAAAAAAATAATACAACCAGATCCATATTTAACTTTACTTAATCTAAAACCAGAATGGTTAACACTCTCTCAATTCAAACTTATGATCCAACTAATAACGGCTGCAAAACAAACAGTGGCCAAGGCATGGAAATCTCCTACATTGGTACTAGCAGAAACAATTCACAGAATGAATAATACAATGTCCCATGCTAAGATGGTAGCCATCGATCAAAATCAAATTCCAAAATTTGAAAAACTTTGGCATCCTTGGATAAAACAACAGTTCCTGTCAAACTTCAATGACTCTGTCCTGTTGCCATGGTAACAGATTAAATGACTTACAGAGACACCCATTCTAAGGCTTCAAAGAGAACTAAAAAGAATAATAAACTGACGAGCGGGACAACCTTGTGGACCATACCTCTACCTTTCAACCCTTTTTCTTCTTTCTCTTTCCTTTTCTCCACCTTACGATTAAAGCTCATTATCAGAATTTATTTGACCTATATACACTCTACTTGTAAACAATATGTATAGTAGGTATAAATCATTTAAATACCTACAAAAGTAACTAAGGAAATGATATATATCTTTAATTTAGAACGCAGTGTCTTACAACACATACGATGAAAAATGAAGTTCAATAGCCAGTGCGGCTCTTCTGCTTAATTCCGAGCATGCGTGGAATTTTGTGCATCGGAATTGTGTACACATGATCGGAATTTACGACAACGGATTTTGTTGTCGGAAAATTTAAGATCCAGCTCTCAAATCTTTGTTGTCGGAAATTCCAACAACAAATTTCCGATGGAGCCTACACACGGAATTTTATTCCCTTGGGTCTCTGGTAAAAAAAAAAAAAATATATATATATATATATATATATATATATATATATATATATATATGGCTTTTTTTCTCATAAAATAGGCACAGGAACGCCCCCTTTCGGAGTCACCCCTTTTCTCCGCCCCTACCCACCTCCAAGCACCGTCCTTTGGTTCCACCCCTGCCCACCTTCAAGCACTGTTCCTTGGTTCCACCCCTACCCACCTCCAAGCATCGTTTCATAGTTTCACCGCCACCCACCTACGAGCACCGTTCATTGGTCCCACCCCTACCGACCTCCGAGCACCGTTCATTGGTTCCACCCCTACCCACCTCTGAGCACCATTCCTTGGTTCCACCCCTACCCACCTCCAATCATCATTCCTTGGTGACACCCCTACCCACCTCCAAGCACCATTCCTTGGTTCCACGCCTAATCACCTCCGAGCACCTTTCCTTGGTTCCACGCCTACCCAACACTGAGCACCTTTCCTTGGTTCCACCCCTACCCACCTCCAAGCCCCATTCCTTGGTTCCACGCCTACCCACCTCCGAGCTCCGTTCCTTGGTTACACCCCCTACCCACCTCCCACTACTGCTCTTTTAGAGAATATAGAACCAAGTATCATTTTGTGGTGCTAAGTAATTTGTATGGAATATGGTAATGATAACAAGAAAAGCAGTAAAATAGATCCCCTGCAGCCAGTAACAATATATCCCCCCACCAGCAACAGTAGATCCCTCTAACACCAATGGACCACTCTCAACAAAATTTCCCCCCCTAGGAACAATAGACTCCTGGCAACAACAACAGATCTCCCCACAAGAAGATCCCTCCCTCAACAGTAGATCTCTCCCAGCAGCAACTGACCCCCAAGCAATATAAGACCCACCCCCAGCAACAGTAGGTCCCCCACCAGCAACAACAGACCACATCAGCAACAATAGATCCCCTCCTGCTGAAATAAATACCCCAGCAGACAGCATCAATAGACCCTGCAGAACACCCAGCACCCCTTGCCATTGCATACAGTCAGTGCTGGAGGGGCCGGAACTGCGTTCCCCCAAGTTCCCGCTGAAAAAAGCCATATATATATATATATATATATATATTTACAGTGGGGACGGAAAGTATTCAGGCCCCCTTACATTTTTCACTCTTTGTCATATTGCAGCCATTTGCTAAAATCATTTAAGTTCATTTTTTTCCTCATTAATGTACACACAGCACCCCATATTGACAGGAAAATACAGAATTGTTGACATTTTTGCAGATTTATTAAAAAAGAAAAACTGAAATATCACATGGTCCTAAGTATTCAGACCCTTTGCTCAGTATTTAGTAGAAGCACCCTTTTGATCTAATACAGCCATGAGTCTTTTTGGGAAAGATAAAAAAGAGGGGGGGAGGTTGGGACTTTAAATGAGGTGCGCATGATGCAGCACAATCACACTCACAGAGGTGCAAACATATGTATGTTTATTGAGGACCAATGATCAACATGGCATAAAAACGCATTGCATGCATTAGACAAAATCAGCAAAAAAAGGGGGAAATTTGGGCATAATGGGCCATGCCAAAAAAGGTTACTCACATGATAGCCAAAACTGGGACCGTGCGACAAAACAAAGCAAAGGGTAAGCCATGGAGCCTGGCCCGGGAGCTGAGAGGGGGACCTCAACGAGGAACACCGGACCGCACACACCAACACCCCGCAGTGGAGATATATAAAATGTCTCTATGATGATGCAAGTAACAAAAAACAAAATGATATAAGCTGTGAATATCACCAAGGTGATTGAAAAAGCACCCGGAAGATTACCTTGGAGAGTACATATGATGTTTGAAGCCACATGGATAGGAGGGGATCAGGGTGTGCATAGATTGTATCAGCACCGTCTCTGAATACCATGAAGCAGGGAGTGAGATGCAGCCCCAGTATAGAACGCCAGCTCCCCCTCAGCATCACGCAGGCACGACACAGTGGAGCAAAGCCTCAGCAAATGCCAGAGAAGCTCACCGCATGTCAGCCCAGCTGATATACCGGACGTCTGTGTGTGCGACGCCCAACCAAGGAAGTCACATGCACAGTGCCGGGGGTGTGGCGCCGATGCATGGTGGAAGGATCCGCCCAGCCACCCACCCCTAACCCTGTGGAGGGGAGGTAGGAGGGCGGACACCAGCATGCATCGCAGCTCCCGGGAAACAGGACAGCTGCCCACCTACCGACAATGAGTCACACAGACCCAGTCTGGCCACAGGGAGTAAAAGATGTATGAAGTGGTGAAAGATCAAAGTATGTGAACTGTCAGTGCAGTGAACGTTCCATATAAAGCATGCTGAATTACGGCCGGACCCGGTAGGAATCCGCCATAAGAGAGCGATGGGCTACAATCATGAGCACCTCCATCCCTAATCAATGCAAGCAATGGGGGGAAAAGCGAACTTAGGACTTTAGTTGGGACGTAAGGGAAAGTTTGCGCCCCCATCCTTAATATCATGAAAAAGAGCGGGGGAGGTTGGGGACTTTAAATGAGGTGCGCATGATGCAGCCTAATCACACTCACAGAGGTGCAAACATATGTATGTTTATTGAGGACCAATGATCAACATGGCCTAAAAACGCATTGCATGCATTAGGCATAAAATCGCATATAGACAAGTTTTTCACACCTGGATTTGAGGATCCTCTGCTATTCCTCCTTTTATTCCTCCTCCAGTTCTGTCAGGTTGGATGGTAAATGTTGGTGGACAGCCATTTTTAGGTCTTTCCAGAGATGCTCAATTGGGTTTAAGTCAGGGCTCTGGCTGGGCCATTCAAGAACAGTCATGGAGTTGTTGTGAAGCCACTCCTTCATTATTTTAGCTGTGTGCTTAGGGTCATTGTCTTGTTGGAAGGTAAACCTTCGGCCCAGTCTGAGATCCTGAGCACTCTGAAGAAGGTTTTCATCCAGGACATCCCTGTACTTGGCCGCATTCATCTTTCCCTCGATTGCAACCAGTCGCCCTGTCCCTGCAGCTGAAAAACACCCCCACAGCATGATGCTGCCACCACCCTGCTTCACTGTTGGGACTGTATTGGACAGGTGATGAGCAGTGCCTGGTTTTCTCCACACATACTGCTTAGAATTAAGGTCAAAAAGTTATATCTTGGTCTCATCAGACCAAAGAATCTTATTTCTCTTATTTGTTGTACTTCAGGTGCTTTTTAGCAAACTCCATGCGGGCTTTCCTGTGTCTACTGAAGGCACTGAGGAGTGGCTTCCGTCTGGCCACTCTGCCATAAAGCCCCGACTGGTGGAGGGCTGCAGTGATGGTTGACTTTCTACAACTTTCTCCCATCTCCCGACTGCATCTCTGGAGCTCAGCCACAGTAATCTTTGGGTTCTTCTTTACCTCTCTCACCAAGGCTCTTCTCCCCCGGTAGCTCAGTTTGGCCAGACGGCCAGCTCTAAGAAGGGTTCTGGTCATCCCAAACGTCTTCCATTTAAGGATTATGGAGGTCACTGTGCTCTTAGGAACCTTAAGTGCAGCAGAAATTTTTTTGTAACCTTGGCCAGATCTGTGCCTTGCCACAATTCTGTCTCTGAGCTCTTCAGGCAGTTCCTTTGACCTCATGATTCTCATTTGCTCTGACATGCACTGTGAGCTGTAAGGTCTTATATAGACAGGTGTGTGGCTTTCCTAATCAAGTCCAATCAGTATAATCAAACACAGCTGGACTCAAATGAAGGTGTAGAACCATTTCAAGGATGATCAGAAGAAATGGACAGCACCTGAGTTAAATATATGAGTGTCACAGCAAAGGGTCTGAATACTTAGGACCATGTGATATTTCAGTTTTTCTTTTTTTAAAAATCTGCAAATATGTCAACAATTCTGTGTTTTAATTTTCGTAATTTTCTAGCAAAAAATATTGATTTTAATTTGTAAACAAAAAGTGCCAGAAAAGACCTGGTCTATAAGTGGTTAAACTCTGTCCGTCATGGTATTGGTCTGCAGTGCAGTAGCTTTGGTGCAATGCAATTTCTTTTCAACCAGAAAAAGGAATCTATTCTCTCTAATTTCATACTGGTGCCAGTCTCTGGTCCACCCAACTTCTCCCTGCAGATGAAGCTCTCCATTACACAGAATGCTGCAATGACCCAAATAAGTAGCAATGAAAACAAGTGTCCATAATGCAACAAGATGAGAATAAGTTAAAGCATAACTAAACTCAAATACAGAAAAGAACTATACTGCATCACACCAATTCTCAGACGTGGTGGCTGCATTTATTTATTTTTTTTTAGGCTTTTTAACTGTTATTTTTATCTGGTAATCCTGTGAAAAACACAATTCATGTTTCACCCAGGCTGGACTTCAATCGTGTCTGCCTTTGTTTTTCTCTATTACATGGGGGGCAATGAGGATAGTAGTTTATGCAAGAAAGATAAGATGGTTTTTGCTTCCAGTTCATCTTACAAAAAGTGACAACACATTTCTAACAGTAACAATAAATATATTTTTGTGTAGCACCCACTAGCTAGTGTGCAAGGCGTAAGTAGGTCTTGTTAGTGTAGGAAAATTGGTCTGTCTGAGAGCCAGGCCTGAGTTGAATCTGGGTCAGGGCTGAGTGACTCAGGGAGGCTGGATGACTCAGCAAGCAGTTTCTCTTGTGCTTCCTCCTGTTTCTGGATCTAGTGGGTAGAGACCAAAAGGCGCTGCTTAGCACATTTATGAGGTCCTTCACCAATCCCCAGCAAAAAGGGGCTGGAAGGGGGTAGGCACCTCGTAACTAGGCATGAGTCATGCCAGCAGGGGCAGTCTGGTGGAAAATGGAAATGAAGTGCTGAGGAGGCTGTCAGTGACCCTTGAGAATGCCCCCTAGTCTGGAGGGGGACCTCGGGCCTGGGGCACGGATGCTGGAGGGACCCTCTACAACACATGGAGGAATCCTTTCCTGGAGGTACGGGAGCAAGTGAGAGGACAGCAGGAGCAAGTGAGCACGTCTGGAAGATCTCCTGAGAAGTCAGCAGGGTGGGCTGGTGAATGATCAGTCTGGGAGGACTGTGGAGAAAGAGAGTGTCAGTCTGGGAGGACTGTGGAGAATTTAGCCAAGAGGGTTAGTGAAAGGAGCAGCTTCAGCCAGTCAAGCTGGCAGTGCCTGAAGAGGGGGTGCTGGGATCAGTGACAACAGTGAGTGCTGGAAAGGCATGAGCTGTGTCACCCTATTTTCAAGTACTGGGGCTGCAAGTCCCTTCCTGTAGTGGGCCTTTTCTACTAAAACTGTAACAAGGTGGCACAGCTGGATTTCTGCAAGCGAGTGCTGGAGGAAGCAGAGGAGTGTATATAGACTGTATTTACCCTGTTTCCTCGAAAATAAGACCTAGCGTGATTGTCAGTGATGGCTGCAATATAAGCCCTACCCCCCAAATAAGCCCTACCATGTTTCCTTGAAAATAAGCCCTACCCTGAAAATAAGACCTACAAGGACTTCAACTAGGGCTTATTTGGGGGGTAGGGCTTATATTGCAGCCATTACCGACAATCACGCTAGGTCTTATTTTCAGGGAAACAGGGTAGGAGAATTGTCCCTGAAGTTTGTTTGAAAGTCAAGTGGGCATCCCTTAATACCCCTATCACCATCCAAGTTTATTACCCTCAATAAAACAAAAAAAAAACAAAGCCTCGGACTGTTCTCTGACTCTGAGTGACTGTAGAAATTCGGTGTGCCTTGCTGTGCAGGGTGAGGGATTCAAATTGACATACAGCCCTTAAGGGTGTGCTCTACATTTGTACTGGCTAAATTTTTTTAAAGTTGAACTTTAGCATTATCTTCAGTCTTGCACAGCTGTACAGGCTCCTCTCCTATTCTGAAATTGCTTACTCTAACTTCACTGCCCACTCCTAACAAAAAGCCTAAAAGCTGCAGCAAGGCAGATAGACCCTGTCTCTTTTCCTGGTTGGAGGATGTTATCGTCTAGCACTTTGCTCCCAAGCCTTACTGCTCCTGGACCTCCTCTTTCATTTATTAGATTTCAGTTCTTTCAGTAGTGAAGATTCAGAATAACACATGGGCATTTGTCTGCATGTAAATTTAGCCTCCCTGAGAACACCCACTGCCAAAGACTGACATCCACCTATCAAGGCAATTTGAGCCACCCCACTACTTGAATCAGGGCTGAGGGCTCTTCAAAGCAGTACTGAGGCTATGTTTGTTTTAGAAAGTTATGTCCAGAACCCTGCCAGCCCCTGCCCCAGCCATGATCTGCCTGTATTGAATAGAGAAACATGGCAACGCGGTGATGATGTCACTAGATTAAAATAAGGTATGTAATAAAATGTGAAGAGTTTTATTTAAAAATGGATTCAGAATATTGATGAGAGAGGAAAGGAGAAACCAGGGAAAGTAACATGTAAGCAGATTAAATTTAAGTTTTAACTTGAAAAAATGTAAAGTAATGTAGCCTTCACATCTAAATTATGGTAAACTGCTAAATGTTACACTTTTCTTCTTGGGTTTAGTTATGCCTTAAACATATATTGTCTGTTACCCATCTCCCATATTATCATCTTCTGCAGCTTTGGGGCATGATATGATGATTATGATGATGATGATGCTGATAATTAAAATAAGAGACGCAGCATGTAAGTGGTTTGGCAGTGTATATACTTCACTAATCCTTTGTGTCAGCATGTACATTCAGTGGGTAGTTCACATTTAATGTAGCAGTGTATACTTTTATTAACGGCTACAGTATACAAGCCACTTTTTGGCCTTGAATATGTATTAGGCAATCAAAAGTGTATACTGATTATGATAGTATATGTTATTTGACATGCAGATTATATAGTGACTCATTATAAAAATATCTTATACATTTTCTGGCATGTTGAATAATTTAGCTAAAAGGAGGATATTCTGTTTAATTAACCAGTGATCAATACTAATCAACTGTTTGAGGGAAAATGAACACTTTCTGTAATAATTAGATAACAATGCACAGCATTTCTGCTTTAACTTTCTAACCACACTAACTCACTTGGGATAATGAATGCTCATACTTGGAAGTCCTATTTGCTATTATAATTTTGTTACTTGATTAGACATTGTGACCCTAATTTTTAAAACTTGAGAAAAAAGGGGATGAGTCAAATTTTTTTTTGCAGTATTGGTATTACAATGTAAGCTAAAAACCTGGTTGGTTACTACATCTAAAACTACTGTTCATGCTCTAATATTTTAAAACTTTATTAAATGTAATTAGAACTGACAAAAGTGCATATGTCTGCATCCCCTACATATACCATAGATTACCATTATTCATTGCTTTATAATGTTGTACTTTGCAGCAAGGCTCCTAATTTACACACATTAAATTTTCATTCCAACTATGCACAATTCTGCATAACTCAAGTATCAAATTGAAAATCATATGACCCAGAACAACTTAAATTTCAATACCCATAAGCCTTTATAGTAGAAGCTACCATGCACAGCTGCACCAAATTTTGTACGCTCCAGGTTTAGTAAATTAGTAAAATTAGTAAAATTAGTAAATCAACCCACTGTATTTTTGGTAATAATCCTGCCACCAACAACTGCTAGTTTGGTCTAGTTTTCATAAATGACTATGTAGTTCTTACCTCTTCCATTGACAACATCCCTTTTGCCAGTTCCACAACCTCTGATGCATGAAGGCTGGATAAAAGGATATTTATTTGGGCGGCACACCCAGCAAAGCAACAATAATGGCAGCAACTGTAAACAGATACAAACAAAGTAAAATTATATGTTACACTGAATACAATCTGTCAGCCAAGTATTACTAAACACATCATCACCGGGTACCCAAATCTTGACTCAAGGGGGTAAAATCCACACCACCTATGTCCTGATCTACACAGGTGCCCTAAATATGAGTTTTACTCATTCAGAGGCTACAAGTCTCAGTCCTTCACTTAACACCTCCCATTGGCCAGTGGTACACTTAACGTTGTCAAGCATTGGGGCCCAAGATGTCGTTGGAGTGCTGTGAACAAGGTGTTATTGTTATCCCAACGGTAATAAGGGGAAGTTCCCAAACAGAATCCCAAATTATGGTGGTGCTGTCCCTTTTGGAGGAGAGTAACAAGAGGATGGTCAGTTGCCTCGCAACACTCAGAAGTCCACATTGTAGCCTTCTACCTCTCATGCGTGTTTAGAACCCAGGACTATTGATCAACTGCTTCCTGTGAGATTTGATAGCAATGGAGTCAACTCTGGTCACTATAGCGATGTTCTAGAGTGAAGCTATTGGCGCTCCAGGCTTGGGTGTCTTCTCCTGCAGCTCACTAAGTCACTAAATTCTTCCACTCCAAAGCACAGTTCTTCTGACAACAGTGGTGATCTTTGGCAGGTGCAATGGATTGGTCCAAAATCCAACATGCAGGAAATAGCATTATTTCTCGACTGCATCACCATCCTTTGCAAAATCTATGGGCTAACGGCACACCTGTGGTTGCACAGCACTGTTCTTTCCTCCTCTTCCTGTGACATTGAGTCCAAAGCCCTGGGCTTCCCCTCCTTTTCCACCTTCCTCCCCAGAACTTATTTCTGGGACTTAAGAAACAGTTCAACAATTTTCTTTATTGGGTCAGACTGTTCTCCTAGGAACAACACCTCCCAGCAGTCCTGGGAGCTCCTAGCAGTCCTTGCAGCTTCCAGCCATCCTTGCACAGCTGGTTATTCTCTTCCTGGGCAGTAGGCAGCTAATCGCTGCCCTCCTATGCTGCCCTGGGCAGTGGTGGGGCTAAGAATGCCCAGAAGCCAATCAAAATTCTCCAGGCAGGTTGCAGCTGCACAGCCAATCAGTGCTCAGTTCCTTATCTTCCTCCCTGGAGAAGAGAAAAAAGTCCTGCTGTTTATTCTGAGCACTGAGAAGAGCCCAACCCATATATATATATATATATATATATATATATATATATATATATATATATATATATATGTATATATAATTATATATATATATATATATATATATATATATATATATATATATATATATATATATATATATATATATATATATATATATATACACACACACACACATATATATTGGGCTCTTCTCAGTGCTGAGAATAAACAGCAGGACATTTTTTCTCTTCTCCCTCCAGGGAGAAAGATAAAGAACAGAGCACTGATTGACTGTGCAGGCTGCAACCTGCCTGGAGAATTTTGATTGGCTACTGGGCATTCTTAGCTATATATATATATATATATATATATATATATATATATATATATATATATATATATATATATATTTATTTATTATTTTGATGGGAAATAAATATTAAAAAGTAGATGTTTAGGGGCCACGTTAAATGTAGATTGCTGGAAAATATCTGGGTTTGTTATCTGAATTTACAAATGTAGGCATGAATATGATCTGCCTGTATTGCTGAAAGCTGCTAATTGCTAAACCTTTATTGCATTAAAACATATAGAACTCTAATCTGGATCTGGATCTCAAATTTTCTGACAACAAAATCTGTTGTCGGAAATTCCGATCGCGTGTACACAATTCCGATGCACAAAATTCCACGCATGCTCGGAATCAAGCAGAAGAGCCGCACTGGCTATTGAACTTTGTCACCACGTTCTTGAAGTTCGGAATTTCTGATAAGATTTGTGTGACCGTGTGTATGCAAGACAAGTTTGAGCCAACATCCGTCGGAAAAAAAAACATGGATTTTGTTGTCGGAATGTGCGATCGTGTGTACGCGGCATACGGTTTTACCTATTTCTGAAAAATTAGGTATGATTTAGAGATTATGAAAGTGTTACAAACATACATTTAATGCTATAAAACAAGGCTTAGAAACCTGCATTTAGCATGCTGGTTTTGTATAAAATATGACAGAGTGAATTAAACATTAAATGAAACATTAGCGGCTAATTATCACATTTCTCCAAAATGATTTATATAGCTTTGCACCTGAAGAGTGATTATGGAGAAATTAATTAGTTAATGTCTGGAAACATTTTTAGTCAAAACTGTTTCCTAAAACACTGTATGCTGCATTCATATTCTGACATATTTGGCATATTTTACGTGCCTTCTTAATATTTGGTTCCTTCTGCATAAAATTAATTCATATATGAATACATATAGAAACCATGGTCTCTGGAATAACAAGTTTCTGAAACAGGCCATGGGGGTGATTTAATAAAGCAAATGAACGCGAGCAGTGATAAATCATTCTAGACCAACCTATCCAGCTCTGTCAGCCATTCCTCCCGAGGATCCTCTCCTAGGAATGGTATACAAAAGTCCAGCTCCAGCCAATACTGATCCATGGGCATAGGGAGGACCTTTCCATAATAGTCTTGCTCCATTTGGAGAGCCTCTCTCCAGAGCTCCCGGCGGTTTGAATCTCTCAATTCCAGCATGTTCTGGGCAGAACCAGGCTGTTCATAATGGGCGAATGTATCTTGCATCCCTCACTGGAACTCCGCTTTCATGGTGACTGGCTCCTGGAACACTCCTCCGATATCAGCCAACACTGGGTCCTGGTGGTGGTTTGGACTAACCATATAGAGGAAGCAGATCTCACCGCTGCCACCAAATGTGACAGACTCCTGACACCCCGACTGGATATATCTGCCAAGATACAGCTTCCTCAACTCTGGAACCAAAATCTAGTAATTTTATGCCAAGCATCAGACAGAACCAATGTGGAGTAAACAAGACTAACCTTATTGAACAGAAACACAGGTTTTTATACATTTCAAAAATAGGGGCAGTCACCACCTGAACAATAAAAACAAATATTACACATTGGGGTAGACATCACACAATGGTTGGGTAATGAGGTAAAGGTAACACAAGACAAACCACATCTAGAAGAATTAGCAAACAGACAGAAACAATAGGTTACTCAATTAACAATGGAAATGCACACCTAGGAGGCACACTTTGGGAAACACCTTAATAAATAGATTACACAAAACAGCAGGAGACAACAGCATCAGGTTGTTTTGAGCACATTATACTTATCTTGTTTGAGTCTCTGAGTCTAGGAGGGGGTTGAAGCAGTCAATGCTGGTTTGGGCTGTCTATACCCCAACAGAACACAGAGACCCCAAATCTGTATCCAGGTCCTCCAGTTCTCAGAGTCTGTGTTTTGGGGAAAAATGGACTTGAATCTGAAGTAAAACTACTCCAAGGGTCCCCAGGCACCTCTCAAACACCAGGGTCCATAGTCAGAAAGCAAGAGGCTAGCCTGCAGTCCCCTCCAAAAGCCACAATCACAGTGGTTACAATGACAGTGCACATTGTTGTGGGAGTATGTGCACATGCATCTACACACAACTGATCCTTTGGGGTTGATTTGCTAAAACTGGAGAGTGCAAAATCTGTTGCAGCTGTGCATGGTAGCCAATCAGTTTCTCACTTCAGCTTGTTCAATTAAGCTTTGACAGAAAAACCTGGGAACTGATTGGTTTCTATGCAGAGCTGCACCAGATTTTGAACTCTCCAGTTTTAGTAAATCAACCCCATAGTGTCATAGAAATCTTGTTGAAATTTATTGAAATTTCCTGAAAATGCACCTAGACCAATGAACTCAGAGTGGATGATAATAAATGCACAGATAAAAAAAATAAATGACTTCCTAAACCAGTGCAATAATTTTATTTCTGGAGCTTTTAGGCAAAACAAGGTTATTTTTCCTCATTTGGACCCTTGCTTGCAAGATTAAAAGGGAGAATTAAAGTAGACATAAACCTAACTGCATGATACTTGTTTTGTAAAGCATGCATCTTGGTGCTGCTGATCTCCTTCAGAAGCTTTCAGCCTCTTCCTGTCCCCAGTGTTGGCATTGCGCTGGACTGGTTTCATGGCAGGGACAACAGTGGATCATATCTGCATATTGTGTGCCATTGTAGCTACTTGTAGTCTCCATCAGAAGCCCATGCGACTGCGTGACAGCGCAGGAGCACAATTTGGAGACAGTTATTACCCCATGTGGTAGAATCAAGTATTTTTTTTAATGAAAAGTGCATATTTAAAAAATAAATAAATACATTTTTTTAAATTGCATTACATTTTAAAGCTTATATTAGTATAGCGCTACCCCCGAAGGAGCTACAGTAACTTACCTGGTCTTTTCCCAGAGTCAGCACAGAGGCAGCCAGGCATACAGCAACATTTTACTCATTCTAGATAACTGATTAATCTGGGGGTTGTCTTTTTTTTATTTTTATTGCTGAGGAGCTTGGGATGGGAGAGGGGTCATATGGGATACTTCAGATTCCCTGAACAATGGCAGAAGGACACTTCACCTTGCTAAGCCTCTCTAAGCAAACTCTATACATAAACAAGTACAGGTGGCAGAGGCAGAGCCCTTTTGTTCAGAAACCATCTTAGGCAGTAACACCACTGACTTCTCCACTCCAGAGATACAGCACACAATCACAAGAACTCCGGGCTCATGTCAGTACACTCAATGTCACAGGATCACCGGATGCCTTCTTCCAGTATCCACCAGACACTCTTCATTGAGGGAGAGGTTAATGCTCACAATACTACAAGACATCCAGACCCCTTTAAACTTCCTCTGGGCACTCTTCAGTGAGCTCTCCAGAGCACATTCTTAGATGAGAGTTCCCTTGACTGGTTTCAAAAAATGTGAATCCTTAGCAATAGGCCCCCCAGCTAAGCTACAGCTAGGACAGCTTGAATCAGAATGGCTGCTGCAGATGGGTGGATTCCCTCCAACAGAGACCCCTCTGCTCTAGATCTTATGATCTCAGACTATTTTTATGCCTCTCCAGCCCCCTTCTGGGCACACCTCCCCAGGGATTGTCTGGAGCACAATAAATATTCTGGCTGCCCCTTTGCCTTGCTCAACCCACTTCTGGAAACTTCTGGAAGACAGGGGAAAGCAATCAAATCTGCAGCCTGTGAGATACAGACAGCCAAAAGCAATCAATCACTGCTCCACTGATTACAGAGGAGCAAAAAGAATTAAATTTGCCTGGTGTCCTAGCATCCTTAGTAGGAGGATGCCACATCAGATCTTAGTGATTAGGTATAGATCTACTTTAATAAACCTATTTAAAATAGATAAATATATATACTGTTAACATATACAGTATCTATACATCATAAAAATCCTTCTCTAGTTGAAATATGAAATTATTTAGTGGTAATCTATCCTTATGTATTGAGTGCTTTCCCCGCTTTCTTTGCATTTCTGTTTGTTTTTTATTGAAAAAGAGTCTAATCATTTCTTGGGAAGAAGGAGTCAATAGGGATTAAGTAAAACATTTAGCTGTGTGCACAATAGGGATGAGCCGAACACCCCCCGGTTCGGTTCGCACCAGAACCCGCGAACGGACCGCAAGTTCGCACGAACGTTAGAACCCCATTGACGTCTATGGGACTCGAACGTTCGAAATCAAAAGTGCTCATTTTAAAGGCTAATTTGCATGGTATTGTCCTAAAAAGGGTTTGGGGACCCGGGTCCTACCCCAGGGGACATGTATCAATGCAAAAAAAACTTTTAAAAACGGCCGTTTTTTCGGGAGCAGTGATTTTAATGATGCTTAAAGTAAAAAAAAAAAAGTGAAATATTCCTTTAAATATCGTACCTGGGGGGTGTCTATAGTATGCCTGTAAAGTGACGCGTGTTTCCCATGTTTAGAACAGTCCCTGCACCAAATGTCATTTTTAAAGGAAAAAATCTCATTTAAAACTGCTTGCGGGTTTAATGTCATGTCGGGTCATGGCAATATGGATGAAAATCAGTGAGACAAACGGCATGGGTACCCCCCAGTCCATTACCAGGCCCTTTGGGTCTTGTATGGATATTAAGGGGAACCCCGCACCCAAATTAAAATAAGGAAAGGTCCCTATATACTCTGAACAGCAGTATACAGGCGGTGCAAACAAGACAGGGACTGTAGGTTTGTTGTTAAGTAGAATCTGTTTGTAATTTTGAACATTTTTAATGTGTTTAGCTCCAGCCAAAAAATCTTTTCTAAGCTTTTTGGAAAACATAGGGAAGGGTTATCACCCCTGTGACATTTGTTTTGCGTCTTTCCTCCTCTTCAGAAGATTTCACCTCACTTTTTTGTCCCAATGAAAAATGTTTTTTGAAAATTTGGGTTTTTTTGTGGAACAAGGATTGGAAAGCATCAGTGGAAAGGAAAAATTGTTTTCCCATATTAACTCTTACAGGAGAGAATTTCCCTTCCTTAGGGGTAGATTTCATCTCACTTCCTGTTGTCTCCTTCCGTTTGCAAGTAGGAGTCGTTTGTAAGTTAGATGTTTGAAAGTAGGGTCCTGCCCTATATACTCAGCAGAAATTTGGGCCTTAGGTGTTGCTGTGGCCAAAACACTGTAAGCCCTCACAGGGCCCTGCTGTGAAATATTAGATCAAGAATTGTAATTACATGCCCCTGTTGAACAGGAGCTGAAAAATTAGGCCTTAGGCACTGGTGCTGGTGCCACAACACTGCAACCCCTCACAGACACTCTAGTTGAAACGCAGGAACAAGCCCAGCTGCAAAGTATTGCATCAAAAATTGTAATTACACGCCCCTGTTAGACAGGGGCTGAAAAATTGGGTCTTAGGCACTGGTGCTGGTGCCACAACACTGCAACCCCTCACAGACACTCTAGTTGAAACGCAGGAACAAGCCCTGCTGCAAAGTATTGCATCAAAAATTGTAATTACACGCCCCTGTTAGACAGGGGCTGAAAAATTGGGTCTTAGGCACTGGTGCTGGTGCCACAACACTGCAACCCCTCACAGACACTCTAGTTGGAATGCAGGAACAAGCCCTGCTGCAAAGTATTGCATCAAAAATTGTAATTACACGCCCCTGTTAGACAGGGGCAGAAAAATTGGGTCTTAGGCACTGGTGCTGGTGCCACAACACTGCAACCCCTCACAGACACTCTAGTTGGAATGCAGGAACGAGCCCTGCTGCAAAGTATTACATCAAAAATTGTAATTACACGCCCCTGTTAAACAGGGGCTGAAAAATTGTGCCTTAGGCACTGGTGGTGGCGCCCAGAACCAAAAATGTTCTTACAAGCTATCAGCGTGATGATTGAGGAGGAAGAGGATAATTACTCAGGGATAGTCACTCAGCATCAGCATAGGCAGTCTTTGAAGGGATCTGAGATTTCAAAAAAAATTATTCGGTTACATCTGCATCAGGTGCTTGGTAGCTGGTGGTGATCCAAGACTGATTCATTTTTATGAAGGTCAGCCGATCGACCGAGTCGGTGGACAGACGCACCCTGTGATCGGTTACCACGCCTCCAGCAGCACTGAATGTGCGTTCCGAAAGAACGCTGGATGCAGGACAGGCCAGTAGCTCAATTGCATACTGTGCAAGCTCTGGCCAGTGATCCATCCTCAAGACCCAGTAACCCAGAGGATTTTCGGTGGGAAAGGTGTCCAAGTCTGATCTTGCCCCTAGGTATTCCTGCACCATGTAAAACAGACGCTGGCGATGGTTGCTGGAACCGATCATACCTTGGGGCTGCGGACCAAAAAATTGTCTGAACGCATCGGTCAGACGGCCACCTTCTCCACCGCTCCTTCTTTGACTGACCGAAGCCTCAGCAACACGTTGTCCAGAAACAGGAGTTTGTAACCTCCCAGTCTCTGGGAACGCGTTGCACAGACCTTTCTGCAAGGCCTCCCGAAGATGTTTCATCCTCTGCTCCCTCTGCGATGGCAAGATAAGGTCCGCAACCTTACCCTTGTAACGTGGATCAAGGAGGGTTGCCAGCCAGTATTGGTCCTTCTCCTTGATACCACGAATACGAGGATCCTTACGCAGGCTTTGCAGGATCAGGGAGGCCATGCAGCGTAGGTTTGCTGAGGCATTCGGTCCGGAGTCCTCTGGGTCACTAAGGACAACAACGTCCGCAGCCACCTCCTCCCAGCCACGTACAAGTCCATGTGTTCCTTGGGACTGATCCCTTAAAGACTGCTGATGCTGAGTGCCAGGCTCCACCTCCATACTGACACAATCTTCCTCCTCCTCCTCCTCCTCCTCCTCGTCCTCTTCCTGTGTGATCGGCGGGCACGCAGGAACACTGTCTGGATAAAGGGGGCCTTGAGAGCTAAGGAAGTCCTCCTCTTCCTGCCTCTGTTCTGCCTCAAGTGCCCTGTCCATTATCCCACGCAGCGTGTGCTCCAACAGGTGGACAAGGGGGACAGTGTCACTGATGCATGCACTGTCAGTGCTCACCATCCTCGTGGCCTCCTCGAATGGTGACAGGACAGTGCATGCATCCCTGATCATGGCCCACTGGCGTGGGGAAAAAAAACCAAGGTCCCCTGACCCTGTCCTGGTGCCATAGTCGCACAGGTACTCATTGATGGCCCTCTGCTGCGTGTGCAGCCGCTGCAGCATGGCCAACGTCGAGTTCCACCTGGTGGGCATGTCACAGATTAGGCGGTTCTTGGGCAGGTTAAACTCCTTTTGGAGGTCCGTCAGCCGAGCACTGGCATTATATGACCGGCGGAAATGCACACAGACTTTCCTGGCCTGCCTCAGGACATCCTGTAAGCCCGGGTACCTGCCCAAGAACCGCTGCACCACCAAGTTAAGGACGTGAGCCAAACAGGGCACATGGGTCAGTTGTCCCTGTCGGAGGGCAGAGAGGAGGTTGGTGCCATTGTCGCAAACCACCATTCCTGCCTTAAGTTGGCGTGGCGTCAACCACCTCTGAACCTGCCCCTGCAGAGCTGACAGAACCTCTGCCCCAGTGTGGCTCCTGTCCCCCAAGCACACCAGCTCAAGCACCGCATGGCATCTTTTGGCCTGCGTACTTGCGTAGCCCCTTGAACGCCTACGGAGCACCGCTGGTTCCGAGGAAGAGGCCATGGAGGAAGAAGAAGAGGAGGGGGTGGAGGAGAGAGGTGTGTCACAATCAGCATTTTGGAGGCGTGGTGGCGGAACAACCTCCAACACTACTGCACCTTGTCCTGCATCCTTCCCAGCTGCCAGCAGAGTCACCCAATGCGCCGTGAAACTTAAGTAACGTCCCTGTCCATGCCTGCTGGACCATGAGTCAGCGGTAATATGCACCTTACCGCTGACCGCCCTGTCCAGCGAGGCATGGACATTGCCTTCCACATGCCGGTAGAGAGCCGGAATCGCCTTCCGTGAGAAAAAGTGGCGTTTGGGTACCTGCCACTGAGGAACCGCACATTCCACAAACTCACGGAAGGGGGCAGAGTCTACCAACTGAAAAGGCAGCAGTTGAAGTGCTAGCAATTTTGCCAAGCTAGCATTCAACCGCTGGGCATGTGGATGGCTGGGAGCAAACTTCTTTCGGCGGTGCAGCAGCTGGGGCAGGGAAATTTGCCTGGTACAATCTGACGTCGGTGTACCAAAAGCAGATTGCCCATAAGTACTTGGCTGTGACACACCTAATTCTACACCTTCATTCCTCTCACTGCAGGTCGCAGAGAGGACTGAAGGTCTAGTGGGGTTGGAAATCTCAGCTGATGAGGAGCAAGGAGAGATCGTCTTTGTTCTTTGGTGTGGGTCTTTTAGATACGCTTGCCAACGAACTGCATGGCAGGTCAACATATGTCTGGTCAAGCATGTGGTACCCAAGCGGGAGATGTTTTGGCCACGCGAGATACGCTTGAGACATATATTGCAAATAGCAGCGGTGCGATCTGATGCACTCGTCTCAAAAAAGGCCCACACCAAAGAACTTTTTGAATAACGCGCAGAGACTGCAGCGCCCTGCACATGTGGAGCTTTGGGGTGTGATGCAGTCAATGTGCTGCCCTTAGGCTGGCCCCTGGAGGGCATCCTGCCTAGTTGGTGATGTGCCACCTCCTCCTCCTCCTCCTCCTCCTCCTCCTCCTCCTCCTCTCTCCTATCAGGCACCCACGTTGAGTCAGTGACCTCATCATCCCCTCCCTCCTCATCACTGGAGCAAACCTGGCAGTATGCTGCAGCAGGGGGAGCATGACTGCCAGATTGCTGTCCTTCTTGGGCACCCCCTCTGTCCGTGCTCATGTTACTGCCTTCATTGAGCTCAGTATCATCATCAGAGCCTTCCAAACGCTGGGCATCCTCCTGGAGCATGTACCCAACACTGTGGTCAAACAGTTCGAGGGAATCCTCAGGAGGACATGGTGGGGCTAGGGAAGGAGTCACTGATGACATTGAGCTGAGGGAAGAGGCCGCTGCTTTGCCAGACAAAGCACCCTGGGCATGGGTGAGAGAGGATGAGGAGGATGAGGACGGCTTGGTCATCCACTCGACCAAGTCTTCCGCATGTTGCGGCTCAACACGGCCAGCTGCCGAAAAAAAGGCCAAGCGTGTCCCATGGCCACGTGCTGATGAGGATGCACCGTCTCCACGACCAGCACTAGACACAGAGCCTGCTTGCCCTCTCTTATTGGCTTGTGACTGTCTGCCTCTCCTTCTTGGCCTTCCAGACATACTAATGGCCTGTAGCTGCACTAAGCTGGGATAGAACACCTGTAATTTTCTTCAGGTAGCTTTATATACTGTAACCAGACAAGCCTGCCTGTCAGTAGGAAGATAACAGGAACGGATCTAGCTGAACACTGTGAGCAGGACGTACTGCACTAAATGTATATAGCAGGAACGGATCTAGCTGAACACTGTGAGCAGCACGCACTGCACTGAATGTAAATAGCAGGAACGGATCTAGCTGAACACTGTGAGCAGGACGCACTGTACTGAATGTAAATAGCAGGAACGGATCTAGCTGAACACTGTGAGCAGGACACACTGCACTGAATGTAAATAACAGGAACGGATCTAGCTGAACACTGTGAGCAGGACACACTGTACTAAATGTAAATAGTCTAGCTGCCTGACCGTGGTACTAATAGGATCAAAAAGAACACCTGTAATTTTCTTCAGGTAGCTTTATATACTGTAACCAGACAAGCCTGCCTGTCAGTAGGAAGATAACAGGAACGGATCTAGCTGAACACTGTGAGCAGGACGTACTGCACTAAATGTATATAGCAGGAACGGATCTAGCTGAACACTGTGAGCAGCACGCACTGTACTGAATGTAAATAGCAGGAACGGATCTAGCTGAACACTGTGAGCAGGACACACTGCACTGAATGTAAATAACAGGAACGGATCTAGCTGAACACTGTGAGCAGGACACACTGTACTAAATGTAAATAGTCTAGCTGCCTGACCGTGGTACTAATAGGATCAAAAAGAACACCTGTAATTTTCTTCAGGTAGCTTTATATACTGTAACCAGACAAGCCTGCCTGTCAGTAGGAAGATAACAGGAACGGATCTAGCTGAACACTGTGAGCAGGACGCACTGCACTGAATGTAAATAGCAGGAACGGATCTAGCTGAACACTGTGAGCAGCACGCACTGCACTGAATGTAAATAGCAGGAACGGATCTAGCTGAACACTGTGAGCAGGACGCACTGCACTGAATGTAAATAGCAGGAACGGATCTAGCTGAACACTGTGAGCAGGACGCACTGCACTGAATGTAAATAGCAGGAACGGATCTAGCTGAACACTGTGAGCAGCACGCACTGCACTGAATGTAAATAGCAGGAACGGATCTAGCTGAACACTGTGAGCAGCACGCACTGCACTGAATGTAAATAGCAGGAACGGATCTAGCTGAACACTGTGAGCAGGAAGCACTGTACTGAATGTAAATAGCAGGAACGGATCTAGCTGAACACTGTGAGCAGGACACACTGCACTGAATGTAAATAGTCTAGATAGAAGATAACAGGAACGGATCTAGCTAAACTGAATACAGTGTATATATATATATGCAACACCTGGGATGCATATATATACACAATACACTGTAAGTGCAGCTAACTGACTGACTGTTCTGCCTAATCTATCTAACTCAAATCAAACACTGTCTCTCTGTCTATCTCTTTCAACGCCGGAACACACACTACACAGGGCCGCCGTGCAGGCGGCCTTATATAGTGTGGGGCGTGTACTAAATCCCCTGAGCCATAATTGGCCAAAGCCTCCTTGGCTTTGGCCAATTACGGCTCTCTGTTCAGGCGGCGCTGTGATTGGCCAAGCATGCGGGTCATAGTGCATGCTTGGCCAATCATCAGCCAGCAATGCACTGCGATGCCGCAGTGAATTATGGGCCGTGACGCGCCACACGAATTTGGCGCGAACGGCCCATATCGTTCGCAATTCGACGGACGGTCGAACAGCCGATGTTCGAGTCGAACATGGGTTCGACTCGAACACGAAGCTCATCCCTAGTGCACAACTAATAAATCCTTTGGAACAAGGTTTGGTTAATTGGCTGTTTTATTTCTGCTCCTTTGCAAGATCGCAATCTGCTCAATGAGCTGTATAGCATTATCTGGTGACATTACACAGGGAAGTTGCCGTTTCACTTCCTAGGAGTAATATCACTCTCTTGATTCAGAACTAAACACAGGAGGAACACAATCAAGTCAAAAGGCTAAATGGATAACTCAGAGGTAATAATCCCCTCTGCAAAACATAGACCCAAAGGACCAGTTTTACCAAAGAGTCTAAATCCCTTAGTTAGCAGTGGGTTAATTCTATTCAGTAATTAATCTTACACTGTGTGGGATATAAAAAGGTGTAACAAAACACCTTTGGAAATGGGGAAACCTGCAGTATTTAAAACAATAAAAATGCTCTTTAGTCCCGCTAAGTATTTAATAAAATGTAAGGATTTATAGTTCTATATACTGTATCTATATTTAGATAATGTTCCATTGTCCCCTACAGAGCAGATTTTAGGACTGAAACTGGCCAGAGCCTAATATACTATATTAAAAGGTTAGATAAAGTGAACCTGTGAATGCCTCACACATCTAATAATGGTCAGGGGAATTTGAACAAATAAAGATTCCTCTTTACAGCACTGGATGTCCTAAGTTAGCAGAATCAACCAGCGTGGCTGTTATTGGGCCCGGGTGTCAGGGCTGGGCTCAGCCCCACTTTCTCTAGCTGGCCGCTCAGCTGTCGGCTAATTGCCAGCTCCTATCTCTCCACAGTTACTCAGGTGTTGATGATATCCTGCTCGTCAGTCCTCCCTACTCAAGCCGTCCAGCCCAGAGGATCTCTGTCTTCGCTTTAGTCAACATCACAGAGACACTCTCCTGCATTCCTGTTAAAAGACTTGCTTGGCTGACAGCTCTTCTGGCTCCAGATCCTGCTTGCTGTTTTACTACGCTCATCTCTGGCTCCCTGACGTTTGGCTTGTCTGACTATCCGTTCCGGTTCCTGTGCTCTGGCTATGTTTTGACTACGTTTTGTTCTATTTACTTTTATTATTAAACAAGTGTGATTTAACTGCACTTCTGTCTCGGTCTGATTTCATGGTTTCTGACACTGGGGTCAGAGGGGGCCCCAGTAGGGAGGCTATTCAGGTAAATTTACCTAAAAAATATGTGTGTATTTGAAGATAATACAGATCCAGTACTATATTATTAAGATAAAGACAGTAAGGCTGTTTCTTCAATCATTTGCCATCACCCCTCAGTGAGCTTAAAAACTTTTTTTCTCTTATGGGGATTATCCAGCAAAGTGTACCTGTAAAGGATATAACATCTGGGAAGACGCTGAGATCTTGGCTGCGTATATAAAGGGCCTGGGCTGGGTATTAAGTCAGAAGCGCATGTGATCTCCTGTAATAAGAGATCAACAAGAGTCAGTAAGCGACAGTGTGTGTGGAAGTGGAAGGCACATCTTTTCTCATCACTATTCCCGGGTGTATTGTGTGCTGATTTCACATTGGAGATCTACTATCAATAGAATTGACTGTTTACAGTGTGCAGATTGATCAATTTTATTTAAGATTTTCACTCTAGAATGGTTGAATTAGATTAACTAATTGCACAGATTCACTTTATGAAAATATAGCACGACTAGATATTGGAAATTGTTGATTGATGTGTGTATCTCGCAGGAAGTCGCAGCTTTTTTTCTATAATTTTTTCAATTTTCAATATAATTAACAATTTATCTTACATAACATTCAGGACAGCGCAGTTTTAAACCATTTTACTATATTATTAAGGGTTGCTCTGCTAGTGCCACTGTTATTACACCTTGGGTATACCTTTTGAACTCTGGTCTTCCAGCCCCAGCAGAGTCCTGTGATGTGCTGCAGGAATGCAGACAGCAACTCTTAAGTGAGTGCAGCTAAGGCAGATTTTTACAACCAGGGAGCCATGGCACCCTGGTGTGCCTCCTAGGTTCTTCAGGGGTGCCTTGGCAAAATGCCTAAACATTGCAACAAATTGTCACAGGTTTTTACTTTGCAACATTACTTTGCAGCATTAAAACTCTGAGCACATTGTGGGTCAAGCCACTGGCATCCTGACAACCCTGGGCCATGTGCGGGTCAGGCCACTGGCACCCTGACAACCAATGATATCACTGGTTGATAAGGAGAATGATGAGTGCTTATAAAAGAATCCTTGTTTACTCCACCTCTTCCCCTCTCTATCAGCACTGGGGTCAAATTAGCAAGTAGAAGAAGAGAAACTGAGGGAGAAGAGAAACGGTAGAATACTAGTCAGTGACAGTTTGCAATAGTAGAGGAATAAATTACTTCTAATGTTGGATGGCCCATGTGTATGGATGTTGCTGCTATATGTAATACTATTAGTTTAGTTTTTTTTACATTTTAGAATGGGGTGCATCAAGATTGTGCAGAATTTTAAAAGGTGCCACAACTGAAAAAAAGGTTGAGAAATACTGAGCTAAGGCATGGGCCCTTCAGCAGCCTTGGTCTGATTGGGGGATTCACTACTGAAGAGCAGGAAACACAAGAAACTGCAAAGCTGCTATAGTAAATAAAGATGTCACAGAGCACTGGTCTAAAGTCTGCATTCCTATCTTTGAAAACCAGGAAGGTGAAACCAGTAAGTGACAGTCTATTTGGATGCTACTATTTTCTAAAAGTAAATCTGAAATTCTCAATACTCTACTTTAGCACAGTTTCTTTTCCCTGTGTATTGCACATTATTATAAGATCCCAACGTAACTGTAGTGTAACACCTAAAAAAATAAATCCCATACAGTCAAATCATTTCATCAGGCAGAGCAGTCAGTCAAGCAGAACAGAGTACATTAGGTGCTGTAAGATTAATGTGGTCAGCACTTCCATCACTGTAAGCCTTAATCGTTGATGTAGCATTTTTTTTAAATATCTTAGAATAAAGGAAATAAAGGTTTCCAAGATCACCAAGTCTTAAAGATTCAATATTACATTCTAGCCTGTCCATGTTGCTGCTAAAGACTTGTTATCTTATTTCTATTTCTTATTTCTATTAAGTGATGTACCTTTCATACTCTTGTGTAATCCTAGTGTATCACAAATAAGGAAAGAGTAGGATTTTTAGTCTATTCTATTTTTTACTTCATTTTGGTCAGTTCCACTCACAGAATACATGCATAACTAATGTATTCAAACAATCAGAATAATTTAACACAGAGTTACATGATAATTTGATTGTTTGATTACCAGCAACAAGGATACAATGTGGACTGGTACAATAAAGAACTGTTTGAGTGAAAAAGTAGTAGGGAGTAGGGGGTGAGCTTCATGTTTGGGTTGAACGTGATTTTGACAAAAACCCAAGTCATTCACGATTCCAGAAAGTGGCAAACTAATGCAATTGCTTATGTCAATAGCAACCAGGTACCAATAATGCACTTCCAGGCCTCTTAATTGTGGTCAGTGAATTAAAAGGACCAACCACTGGGGTTGTCTTATGTTCCAAATCCCTCTCTACAAACGGCAGGGTTCCCAGCAGCCATTCATTAATGTGCGTTGGTGGAGACATGAAGTAGGTAGGGACAGATCTTAACCCCCCTGGCGGTATTCCCGAGTCTGGCTCGGGGTGGATTTTTCATACCAAAAGCGGTATCCCCGAGCCAGACTCGGGCTTGCATTGCAGGATCCAGGAAGAGTTTACTTACCTTGTCTCCTGGATCCTGCGATGTCTCCCCGCTGTGATCGGCGAGCCGCTGTGTCTCGCTCGATTCACAGTGCCGAGCTCCGTTCCCTGCGAGCGTTGCGACGCACGGGGACGGAGTTCGGCAGCAAATTCAAAAAGTGAAACACACAGTATAGATACAGTATACTGTAATCTTACAGATTACAGTACTGTATCAAATAATGACACATCCCCTTTGTCCCTAGTGGTCTGCCCAGTGTCCTGCATGCAGTTTTATATATATAAAACTGTTCTTTCTGCCTGGAAACTGGAGATTGTCCATAGCAACCAAAAAGTGTCCCTTTACGTCAAAAGTGGCTTTAGACCAGCTAGAAAACAGCGATAGTAAATTAGAACACTTGCAGAATTGAGCGATAGTGAATTGTGGGGAAATTTATTTTATTACTATTTTTTTTTTTTTTTTTAATTATTTATTTTTATTTATTATATTATAATTTATGTTTTTGTGTTTCAAACTTTATCATACCCGGGATATCTACTAGACTCTGGTTTGGACAGATTTAAGTGTGTTATTGTTAAGATTTACAGACCTACAGTATAAAACGCCAAATTTCCATGCAAAATAATGGTACCGCTTTCAGCACCTAAAATCCGAAATAATCATACCGCCAGGGAGGTTAAAGATCTTGCGGCGAGGGAGAGTTGCTGCTAATGTAAACTGCTCCATTTACAGTAAGTCCCATACTGTACATACTTAGTATGTGTTGGAGAGAATTGGAGCAGATAGGGATAGGTTATATGGATAGGGATAGGAGTGTTTGCAGATAGTTGCTGCTATATTACCACAATATAGCAATGCTGTTACAAACTGCTATATTTACAGTCAATCTGCTTCCAGTTTTTTTTTCATCAAAGCTTAATTGAACAAGCTGAAGTTAGAAGCCAATTGGCTACCATGCAGAGCTGCACCAGATTTTGCACTCTCCTGTTTTAGTAAACCAACCCCCCCTGTGTTAACTGTGCTGTATTGAGCTATACAACCCCTGGCAAAAATTATGGAATCACCAGTCCCTGAGGATGTTCCTTCAGTTGTTTATTGTTGTAGAAAAAAAGCAGATCACAGACAAGGCCAAAAACTAAAGGCATTTCAAATGGCAACTTTCTGGCTTTAAGAAACACCAAAAGAAATCAAGAAAAATAATTGTGGTTACCAGTAACAGTTAGATTTATAGAACAAGCACAGGGAATAAATTATGGAATCACTTAATTCTGAGGAAAAAGTTATGGAATCACCCTGTAAATTTTCATTACAAACACTAACACCTGCATCAGATTAAATCTGCTTGTTAGTATATAGGTAAAGAGGGTAAATCATCACGCAGTGTTGCATAAGATGTTGGTTGTTCACAGTCGGCTGTGTCTAAAACATGGACCAAATACAAACAACATGGGAAGGTGGTTGAAGGCAAGCATACTGGTAGACCAAGGAAGACATCAAAGCATCAAGACAGAAAACTTAAAGCAATATGCCTTGAAAACAGAAAATGTACAACAAAACAGATGAGGAACAAATGGGCGGAAACTGGAGTCAACATCTGTGACCGAACTGTAAGAAACTGCCTAAAGGAAATGGGATTTACATACAGAAAGGCTAAAAGAAAGCCATCTCAAACAGCTAAACACAAAAAAACAAGTTTACAATGGGCTAAGGAAAGGCAATTGTGGACTGTGGATGATTGGATGAAAGTCATATTCAGTGATGAATCTCGAATCTGCATTGGGCAAGGTGATGATGCTGGAACTTTTGTTTGGTGCCGTTCCAATGAGATTTATGCAGACGACTGTCTGAAGAAAACATGCAAATTTCCACAGTCATTATGATATGGGGCTGCATGTCAGGTAAAGGCACTGGGGAGATGGCTGTCATTAAATCTTCAATAAATGCACAGGTTTACATTGAAATTTTGGACACTTTTCTTATCCCATCTATTGAAAGGATGTTTGGGGATGATGAAATCATTTATCAAGATGATAATGCATCTTGCCATAGAACAAAAACTGTGAAAAAATTCCTTGAAGAAAGACACATAAGGTCAATGTCATGGCCTTCAAACAGTCCGGATGGAAGTTAAAGAAAATGGTCCACGACAAGGCTCCAACCTGCAAAGATGATTTGGCAACAGCAATCAGAGAAGGCTGGAGCCAGATTGATGAAGAGTAATGTTTATCACTCATTAAGTCAATGCCTCAGAGACTGCAAGCAGTTATAAAAGCCAGAGGTGGTGCAATAAAGTACTAGTGATGTGTTGGAGTGTTATTTTGTTTGTTTGTTTTTCATGATTCCATAATTTTTTCCTGGAGTGATTCCATACTTTATTCCCTGTGCTTGTTCTATAAATCTAACTGTTACTGGCCACCACAATTATTTTTCTTGATTTCTTTTAGTGTTTCTTAAAGCCAGAAAGTTGCCATTTGAAATGCCTTTAGTTTTTGGCCATGTCTGTGATCTGCTTTTTTTCTACAACAATAAATAACTGAAGGAACATCCTCAGGGATTGTAAATTTCATTGTGGTGGGCTACATATTATTAATAACCCCCTCTGTGTTCACAGTGCATAGACCTATAAGTTCTAGGTCTACCTTTTATGTTAGCAACAACTTCAGCCATGCATTTTTGGCTGTCTTATATTTTATTTCATGTTTTCTTATTCCTTTTTTTACCTGCAAAAAAAGTATTTATTATTTTAAGCTTTATTTTTTTTGGGAAGATGTATTTTACAAAAAAAATTGCTAGGGCATTAAAAATTGTTCCTAACACAAGCAAAGCTGCTCTTTGTTTGCAACACATTACCACATATGTGTGCAGGAAAGTTCAGTGCACAAAAGTACAAAAATCCACAGCCCCCCATTGCTATTGCATATGATTCCCTCTTTGAAATGAGGAGTGTACACAGTAGCACACTAATCATCAGAATACTAGAAAAACATTTTATAAGCAACACAATAGGTGAGCTATCCCTTTAAATGAGTATTAGTAATAAACAAACTTAAAACATCAAGTAAGTAAATAATTAGTGACATATACATCATGCCCATATGCGGATCTAATAAAGGTTAATAAATAGCGCCCACTCAAAAAGTGCAATTAATTATCCAATATTGTGAAAAGCCCAACATGCCCATAATAATTTGGCAAACTGGTGTGTACTTATTATGTACCTGGTAGCAAAGCCTGAAATGATGAGGAAGGCCTCTCTTACACCTCTGACTTGGGGACCCTGGTAGTGTGAAGAGAAGGAGTGCAGAGTGGCATAAGTGCCTGTAGGTCTTGCCAGTAGCAGAGCGGGTGTCCACAACAAGCAGGAGAGGTCTTCAGTAGTCTTCAGTGAAGCAGGCAGGATTGTAGGCAGCTGGTGGATGGCAGACTGAAGCAGGCTGGTATTGGCAACAGCAGGCAGGTGAGGCATGCAATGGTAACAGACTTTAGAACAGCCGGCACAGCAGGAAGCAGAGTCAGACAAGCCATGTCATATACTGGCAGGACAGATCAGGTACAGAGGAGCAGGCAAGAGCATGGTCTGTGTACCACCTGGGTCTGGAAGAGAAGCAAATGGAGCAGACAGAAACGGAGGTCAAGGACAAGCTGGGGTTGGTGCAGGCAGAGTTCAGAGAGTGGTCAGACAAGCCGGGTCAGCAACTGGAATCAGGATACAGAATAACAGGATTACAGGATACAGGGAAGGCTGAAAAACAAAGCAGCACTGATCCTGAGCACTGGCCGAGTTTAAATAGCCCGTTTGGCGCCAACATCTGTCACAGGTGCACATGTGCTATGCGCATATGCATTAGCCAGTGCCCAGTTCTTGCGAGCATGAAGGGGAACAACAGACGCAAACCTCATAGTGTTTGGGAGATGAAAGACTGACAATTACACTAAATTGCTCCGCCACAAGTCCACTAACAGACATCATCGCTCAAAAAAAAATAAATAACTGACCTCCTTTAAAACTCTATTGCATGTGTTAATTATTATTTCCTCTTCTCTTTCCTTGGGTTCCTTGAGTGAGACTTCCAACTCTTTCAAAACTTTGTCTATATTTTCCATTATGATATCAATCTATCAAGATCCAAGAGATGCAGTTGAATCCAAATGGTGTCTGAGGAGGATGACTGTTCTGCATGGAACTTATTAAAAAAAACTGCACAGTGAGCATAACATATTGTTCCACCAGAGCAACATCATGGATCCCTGCCCTTTTTTTTTTTACAAACTTGTGCTATGCTGTGCACATGCAGATATGTGTCTTTAAGCCTAAATAGCCGCTTAACCCCACATATTCATAGAAAGCTCTTGCCCTTAAAAAGGGGGATTATTTGTTTGCATAAATTGCAATGCATATATATATCCATGTGTCAGGGCTGGGCTCTCAGCTCTTCCTTCTCTGTGCTCAGGTTGCTCAGCTCTCAGTTAATTGCCAATCCTCATCGTTCCACAGGGGCTTACCTGTTGATCATCTCCTGCTCGTCAGTCAAAACCACAGCCAGCCCCTTCTGGCTATTTAAACTGCCTGGTTCATTTAATCAATTGCCTTTGCTTTGGTCAACATATCTAGAGACTCTCTGCTCTGTTCCTGTTGAAGACTTGCCTGGCTGACATCCCTTCTGGTTGCTAATCCTGTCTGCTGCCTCTGACTGCGCTGATCTCTGGCTTCCTGATTTCCTGGCTTGTTCTGACTACCCGATTTGGCTACCGAACCCTGGCTATGTTTTGACTATGTTTACCAGTTGTACCATTTTTACTACTTTATTAAAAGGTGTGAATTTTACTGTATTTTCTGTCTCCATCTGTTTCATGGTACCTGACAGGCGAAGGCTATGAATTCATAGGATGCAAGCAATCCACCTAGTGGTAATATTTTTTGCAGGTTGAATGAGCAGGATCACTGCATGGATCAGTTTGCCATAGCGTTACAGATGCTCCTGATTTGCACTGCTCACCTGGATCCTCCCACTGTGGCTGTTCCGGTACAACCTGTGTTGCAGGCCGTCCCTGCTGCTGTTCCAGTCTCTGTGCAGGCACCCGCCTTGAATATTACCTCTGTAAGAGGTATGTCTAGTTCCGCTCCGCTTCCCCCAGTGATTTGGGGGCGATCAAGTTCAATGCAGAGGGTTTCTGAACCAGGTTGTAATATACTTTGAGATGCTGCCCAAGGCGTTCCCCATGGACAGAAGCAAAGTAGGCTTTATCATTTCTTTGCTTTCTGATATAACCTTGGCCTGGGCAAACCCTCTATGGGAGACGCAAAAAAAACATTGTCCTGAGTTACCCAGAGTATGTGGCTTCCTTTAAAAGGTTATTTGATGTTCCCGCACACTCCACTTCTGCTGCCAAGAGCCTCATGTCCATCAAAAACAGTACAAGAACTGTTGCCGATTACACTATTGAATTCCGTACTCTGTCAGCAGAGGTCGCTTGCAACAATGAGGCCTTCATCACTGGCTTTCATGGCTGCTTTTTCTCATGGTCTCTCAGATAATACCAAAGATGAGATAGCAGCCCAAGACATACCTACAGATCTGGATAAGTTGATCAATAGGGATGAGCCGAACACACCCCCCGGTTCGGTTCGCACCAGAACATGCAAACAGACAAAAAAATTGTGCGAATATGCAAACACCGTTAAAGTCTTTATGGGACACGAACGTGAAAAATCTAAATTGCTCATTTTAAAGGCTTATATGCAAGTTATTGCCATAAAAAGTGTTTGGAGACCTGGGTACTGGCCCAGGCTACATGTATCAATGCAAAAAAAAAAGGTTTTAAAACAGCCATTTTTTCAGGAGCAGTGATTTTAAGAATGCTTAAAGTGAACAAAAAAAATGAAAAAATCCTATAACTATCATGCCTGGGGGGGTCCCCTTAGTCTGCCTGTAAAGTAGCGCATTTTTACCATGTTTATAACAGTACCACAGCAAAATGATATTTCTAAAGGAAAAAAATGTCATTTAAAATTGCTTGTGGCTGTAATGTATTGACAAATCATGGCAATATAAATACAAAATCATTGAAAAGAACAGCGTGGGTCCCCCCCAGTCCATTACCAGGCCCTTCGGGTCTGGTATGTATGGATATTAAGGGGAATTCCACGCAAAAATAAAAAAAATGGTGTGGGGGTCCCACCAAAATCCATACCATGTACCCCATACCTATTCACATGGGGGGAGGGATCTGGGGGCCCTCCAGATTCCAATAAGCCCCCCGCCCGCAGACCCCCACAACCCCAGGGCAAGGGTTGTGAGGATAAGGCCCTTGTTCCAATCAACATGGGGACAAGGTGCTTTGGGGGGACCTGATACGGTTGTGACCTGTGGCCTGGTATGGTTCAGGAGAGGGGGCGCTCTCTCACCCCGCCTTTTCCTGTGGCCTACCAGGTTTTATGCTCGGATAAGGATCTGGTATGGATTTTGGGGGAACCCCCACGCCATTTTCTTTTTTAGTTTTGGTGCAGGGTTCCCCTTAAAATCCATACCAGAACTGAAGGGCCTGGTATGGATTTTGGGGGGACGCCCACACCATTTTTTTTAAATCTTGGTATGGAGTTCCCCTTAAAATCTATACCAGACCCAAAGGGCTTGGTATGGATGGGGGGAGGGGAATGCTGTTTTTTTTCCTAATTCTGTCATAGGATTCCCTTTAACCACTTCAATACACTATATTATATATTGTACACTGCACTATATACCCTGCACTGTATTATATATACTACACTGACTGCACTATTTACTCTGAACTGCAGTATATACAGTATACTATACGGACTGCACTGTAAACTCTGAACTG